>CABFOW010000174.1:88819-142078 GCA_902141385.1 Timema californicum
TTAAGATAAAGGTAAGGGAGTGACGGAAAATATTACAGTACCTGACATGAAGAGTAGATCGATAGGGGGTTAGAAATATATATATATATATATATATATATATGAGCTTTGCGTAAATTAAGGATGGCCCCTATCGCAGACCTTAGATAGGGTACGTGTAAAACATAATATTAGCTTGATCAAACCATTCTTGATTTTGTGTACAAGAGATATAAACGTATATAGCTTGGGCATATTCATAGAGAGGTACTATAGTTAAATCGCTGCAGGAAGTTTGGGATAGTAATTAGATTCATAACTGTAAAATAAATTCACTAAACTCGCTCTAATAATCCCATAATGGAAGCACAAGAGCAAATTAAATCTTCTACCGGCAATACAGATCTCCCCATGATTTTTACCTTACATTTAAGTAACGGACTGTCACATTACATGAAGAGTCTGGTGGGATGATAAGGCTTATTAAATACGAATCTATGATGGAAGTCTATTAGGTTTCTAGGCAAGGCTTCTGCTTTCATGCTGGTTCTAAGTAGGACGTATTAGGGACCCTCCGGGGCCGATCACATAATTCCTAAGCTCCTGGATTGGATGGTTGATGTATGTATTATAAAATGACTTTATAAGATTCCGTTGAGGGGGGTTGGAGAGGTGGGGAATTTATATTCGTAAGGTAACCCCACTGTAATTTCCATGTCGAATAGTAAATATTGGCAAATTGTAGTGATGTACCTATATAAAATTAATAGAAGGTATGAAAATCTCATGAACGGATTTTTTTTAAATGGTGGGGTAAATAAAAACTACGGCTGTCTTAAAATTTCATGATTTTTAATTACAATATTATAAAACATTATCCAAACGCAATACGTTTATATTAAATAGACATTAGCAAAGATTTCCAGTAGGTAATATCTTTCTATTTATTCATTTTTAGTGCTAAGGAAAGTAAATGTTACAAATACGATCAACGTTTTCATATCTTATTGTAGTGAATTAAAAAATATATGATATTATAATTATTAACTGGCTTATTTAATCATTAATTCGTTAGTTATAATTTCCATAATTATTTCCTGGGCATACTTTTTGTAAACAAAGACTATACTCATGCAATCCCTAGAAGGCTGTGAATTTTTTATTTGACTTTTCACCAATCTATGTATTGAACGGTCTCTTTCGCTGGCGTCCTCTCGTCATCGGGCGGGCTTGTTTGGAGAAGACAATGACAAAGATGTCTTCTCTAAATTACATGGAATTGTGTCGTCTTTGTCTTGTAAAAGAAAAGGTTTCAGTTCCTATTTTCGAAGGCGAAGGAGGTGAACGACAAATATTTGATAAAATAGCGACCTGCCTGCCTGTAAAGGTAAGCGTCTAAAGCGTTACCTACGCCATGTCATTTTAACATAGTACGCCATATTTTAACTGTTGATTAATTTTAATATAGTTTCGTTACTAATAATGCTGGATCATCACCTTTATTCTCTGAACTTCTTAGGCTATTTTGTGACACTTTTAAATCATAAGATGATTGAATATTTATGTTTAAATACTAATTTATTGCAATTAAAATAATGACCTTGAATTTGTTCCGGGCGTCTCCTTGCAAGTATGGATCAAATTCCTCCATATTTGAAATCGGCTTATTTTTTATAATATCACATGAAAATTTTGTTTCTCATGCCACAAACTAAATTTGAATACCTATTAAGTCTTGAAGAAGTCTTGAAACGAAGAGAATATTTATTTCAAGATTCTCTTTGTGCCACTAAAACTATTGCTAATAGCCTATAGTCTTGTCTGCAGATGGCGTGCATACCTTTTTTTTTATTATTTCTTATTCGATAATTACATGATATAAAGAGCTAGAGCTCTCTTTTAGGACTATGGGTTTACAGAAATTGAAATTTTACATAAGTTAAAATTTTTAAAAGATTAAAAAGACTATGAATATTTTATCATAAAATAAAGTTAAACATATCAAAAAATATTTTTACAGCATAATACACACCATAGCAGTACCATTACAATGTCACAGATAAGATAGTTTTGAAAAATGGGTGATAATATTGAATACGTTTTATCAATAAATGTGAGATAAACACTAAAAATAAAAATAATTGTATAAAAAAATAAAGTTAGCAAATAATTAATAAGAAAGTACTTTGAGATAAAAGTATATATATTTTTTTAATTTGTCAGATCTGTTGGAATTTTATTATATTATAGATTTTATTTAAAGTTGAATTTGTTCCATAGTTATAGAGTGAAAAAGTACATGCTGCATTTTAAGTGAGCCTATAGTATGATGACTGAGGGAATTCTAGTTTGTGGGTACTTTTTTTAAGTTTATTTTTATTTATTTTGTAAGCAAGAATGCCTGTTTAGTAGATACTCAGTTTATCAAGAGGTATTAAATCCAGATATTTATAAATTTCAGCAGTTCTATATTCTCCAACAGGTAATTGATATAGTGATCTAATAATTCTATTTTAGAGTGCAGTTAAGTTTTTTTAAGTCTCGATTTGGTTGCAAAACCCCAACTAATATATATATATATATAAATGATATGAGTGTACCAAAAAATAATAAGAGTTCTTTTTACTGGATTATTTAATGCATAGGCACATCGACTTAATGCTCCTGCAATAAGAATTAATTTTTTTGTTACATTATTTATGTGACTGTCCCATAACGGATGCTTGTCTATAGTTAGGCCCAGGTAAGTAATAGTCTACATTTTCCTGTATCTAATTTTCTATGATTATTTTCTTTTTTATTATTCTTTTGTAGCTAGGGTTTGAGAATAGGATAAGTTTTTTTTAAAATAAATAGAGGGTTTATTGATATTAATCCAGTCTAGCGAAGGAGGGACGTCGGATTCAACATTATTTAGTAGAACATTTATGTTAATATTCTCATAATATGAGCAAGTGACATCTGCAAAAAGCTGAATTGTGTCCATTAAAATTTAATTTTGTGTAAATCATTTATATAAAATAAAAAAAGAATGGGTCCAAGGATTGAACCTCGAGGAATGCCACACATTTGTTTATAGTCATTGAAGAATTTTGAGCCTTTCTAATTTTTTTTGATCAGAACTCTTTGGTCTCTATAATTCAAGTAATTTTTGAACCAGTTTAACGGCGACGTTTCTATTCGAATACACTTCAATTTATCAATCAATATCATGTGATCAATTGTATCAAAAACCTTGGTCAGGTCAATAAACAAACCCGTTCCCAAGTTTCCATTGTCAATAGTATTTTTGAATTTTTATTATTAGTTCAGTAGTGGCAGCTTGAGTATTATAAGTCATTCACGAGGTTTAAAAATGAGGTGGCTCAATGGCTAGATAATTTTATAATAAAGGAAAGTGATAACACTAAAGAAAAAGGAAAAATAAACTATTAAGAGTAAATTTGATGAAGAAAGCCCACCTAGGGAAAGAGGAAAAATGTGGGAAGAATCCAATGCACAAAGGTGACATCTTGTTCCTTTCTTCTGTCTTCTATAGTAGAAGTAGTCACACACACATTTTAACACAAATATCATAATATTTCGGCATTGTTGCCTTTATCAAACACAAAGAAGAAGAAAGTACATAGTACACAAACAATGGATTACTCCATTTTAATTTTTTTTTTTCCTTTTTCTTTAGTGTTATCACTTTCCTTTATTATAAAAAGTCATTCACGAGCTAAGTTTACCTAGATGACAGCTCGAAATGTTAGGTGTCATCTATCACTTTGTATGACTAATGAAAACGGATGGTAATTTATTAATGTGATAGTGAACCACAGTAATTTAGGCCAATATTATTTATATATTTATTTGAGGTCGGACACAAAGTTTATTTATAGTTTTATTCCATTTAAAAGAATATTCACTTTCACAAAACTTCTAACGAACATAGCTTCAAAATGGTGACTGACGAATCTAAACCATATGATTGAACATAACGGTAAACAAGTTTTTTTACAATGATGCAGACACACAGTTGATGAAAATATTTTATTCAGTTAAATATTTCAAAATACGATAAAATAATAATCATAAAATCATTTATTGTATGTAAAAAAAAGACAAGAATTTTCTCTTTTCCAAGTAAATACGATGCCTGTATTAAAAGGTATTGATGTATGCACTATAATACACAAAATCAATAACGTCCCAAAACGAAAAATAAGTACTTATAATTATGTTTAAAATATTGTTTCGAGTTGGATAAAAAGAAATTATTTAAAAAAATGAAATAGTATGAGAAAACAAAACAGTGATCTTTTACAAGTGTTGGCAACCCAAAACATAAACATGATTTTCGAACTGTCATCCAGGTAAAAACCTATCGTGAACGGAATATAGATTCTTTCAACATGTGTTTACAAACCTGTATTTTCTTTATCTCATTATTAGTACTGATTTACATAAGTGAGTCTCATAGCAATATTGTCTATTTTTAGAAACACTTTGTGTTCAACGGCACAATTGTATTTCCAATCTTTAAGAATATGAGAAGAAAAAAATCAAACTTATTTTTGAAAGGTATTTATTTTTACTGTTGTGAAAACTAATTAGAGTAGGTGACCTGGCGGTCTAGGTGTAAGGTGTCAGACTTTGCTGGCGGCCGGGGTTCAATCCTCGGTCCCGGCACAGATTTATCTGATTACCAAACCCTTCCTTCACCTCTGACAAGACATCTTGTGAATGTGGGGAATGCCAGGCCTCCACCGTGGTTCGGATTCCACGTTAAACTGTAGGTCCTCCATTTCATCTCACAATCACCCTACCATTACACATTAGCGTAAGTGCGTATAACCCGAACGGGTAGTAAGACGAGGTGCTAAAAATAATAATTAATATTGTAAAATACCTATGTTTCACACCATGCAATTTCTAAAATATGGGACATTTACGGAACACATACGCGTTGGGGTTGAAACTCTCAAAGTAAAATTAAATACGGGATGGGTGGTCGGTCACCTTTGGTATACCTTGATACGCATTGGAGGGAACGTTAATAGTAGTTTAAGACAGGGTTGCCAGTTCTCAAGTTCCTTGCGATCAGGGGTTAGCGATATTAGAAATATCTTAAATACACTTATATTTTGTCCTGGGAGTTGGTGTGTATCAAAGCAGGAAGTAACTTTAGCCAGTCTCATCCCTCCCACCTATTTTATACAAATAAATAGGCAGTATACCCATGTACACCATTTGCGTGTAGAGAGAGTGGGAAAACATTTAAGAAAAAGCACACTCAAATTCATCAGTTCGGCAGTATTGTTTATTGGATTGGTGGTGGTGGTGGTGGTACATTGCATTTAAGGGGGCGGGGGGGTGTCAATCCTATCACAGTTTTATGAACTTTAAAATATTTGGGAAGCTGACAATTAAACTAGGCCTACCTAGCTTACATTAATATAATTTTCATTGTTGCTTAAAGCATAAAAATGTATTGCCAGATAAATAACATAGGCCTATAGTAATTCCAAACTGAAGACTGCTGAATAAACTAAGAAATTACCCTTCCTTCACCTCTGACAAGACATCTTGTGAATGTGGGGAATGCCAGGCCTCCACCGTGGTTCGGATTCCACGTTAAACTGTAGGTCCTCCATTTCATCTCACAATCACCCTACCATTACACATTAGCGTAAGTGTGTATAACCCGAACAGGTAGTAAGACGCGGTGCTAATAATAATAATTCAAGGAGTACATGAGAGAGTAGATGAAGTAAGACTGAGATGGTATATGGTACGGTCACAGGCCGGAAACACTTGATGATGAAACTCATCTGTGTGAACACAACCTCAAATGACATGATAAACTGCGATATTTGTGAATAGAGCCCTGTTTGGCATTATTTTCTTATGCAATCCAGGGGATACTCAAGTCTAGACATTTGAAATTGTAATTGAATAAAAATCTCGTACTTGTTTTTGTTTAGAGATGTTTTATTAGCATATCCGACTTTGCTAAAAAGACACTTTAAAGTGTTTTAATTGTAAAACCAATAGGTAGCAGGTTCTATTCTTTTCCCTCTCATTCCCCATTGAATATCACTATCCAAGGTTTGAGTTTTGTCAGATTATTTATGTTTGTTAAAATTGTAATATTTCATAATATGTCAATTTAGTGATACACATCTGTGTAAGTTTCATTAGTTTTTTTAAAAGAGATCTGTTATATTGATATATAAAAAGGCGATCATGGAAATTAAATAGGTCACTTCGGAATTGAAACTATGAAGTCTGTTCACGATAAGTTTTTTTGTACCTGGATGACAGTTGGAAAATCATATGTTTAAGTTTTGGGCTGCCAACACTTGTAAAAGATCACAGTTTTGTTATAAATGTAAAGTTTTTTTATCTACCAGTTATATCTTAATATTTAAAATAACGTTAACTCAACTAATTCATTACTTTTAATAATTTATTTTTATCCAACTTGAAACAGTATCTCCCAACATAATTAAAAGTACTTTTTCTTCATTTTGGAACATTATTGATTATGTGCAATATGTGAACCAATAGCCAATTTTTGGAAATAACTAACAAAAATTAACACACTGAACACTGCACATACCCGCTTCATTGGTCGAATGATCTAAGAAAGGTGCCGGCAACATTTTCAGGGCCTCATTCTTATCTGAAAAGGTACCGTGATCACCCACCCTTTCTTTACTCTATTTTTGCTTTTTTTGTCTGTAAATTTATATTCATCCCTAAAATTCAAACTTTCCTCAAATAATAATGTTCCCATTATTCTAGAAAAAATATAGAATAAATGCAATGTACTCATTTTATTATAACATCAGGGTGTCTACCATTCGGGAAAACTGGAATTTGGTAAATTAAAAAAATAGTAATCTGGGAAAATATTGTTTTATTAAAAATATGAAATATAATAATTATTAAATCAGTAAATTAGAATGTGATTCAAACTGTCTTTATTTGTTTGTATCTGTGTTATATATGTTATAATTTTCTAATTCCTAGAAGACCATGTTAATACAAATAAAAACATGTTTATTTAGATTTTAAATCTTATTATCCATAAAAAAAGCTTAACAAAAACACTGAAGAGGGGGGAAGGTTTGGGGAGGCGGGTTAGAAGGGTTTGCCATACTTTTGAGTCGGGAGTTTTAGGAAACAATCAGAAAAAAGTCTGTAATTTCATTGGTCGAGTTGAGTAGACACCATGAACATCGATTATCACAATAAAGGTTATTTTGGTTACTAATAAGGTTCTTCCTATGAAAATTCGACTATATGTGCTGCTGTGAGAGGAGGAGTGTTTTGGACGCTCAACACTTTACAAATTTGTCGAGTGTCAAAGACGAAACATTTCTTTGCCTGCACAGGTGTCCCAGGATGACAAGCTCCCAAAGAAGATCTGTAGCGACTGCGTCTACAGGGTGGAGAACTCGTATCAGTTCTGGAACACCACCTCCAACTCGGAGAGACAACTACTGGAATGGGTGGTGAACGATGTCAAGGTGGACAGTAAGAGCGACATCACCATGGAGACTGAGCAGGTTCGACCCTTTTCACTACACTTTGCGCAGATGTGGATACATTTCTTCTTAAGTTTTACCTTCCTCATCTAACATACCTGATCATTTTATACGCATATGATGGTGACCTGGCGGTCCAAGGTTTAGATGTCAGACTTCTGTGCTGGCGGCCGGGGTTCAATCCTCGGTCCCGGCACAGATTTATCTGATTACCAAACCCTTCCTTCAACCTTTGACAAGACATCTTGTGAATGTGTGGAATGCCAGGTCTCCACCGTGGTTCGGATTCCACGTTATAATGTAGGTCCTTTATTTCATCTCACAATCACCCTACCATTACACATTAGCGTAAGTGCGTACAACCCGAACGGGTAGTAAGCCTGCTAATAATAATAATAAACACATGCACTTATTACACATGATGGGAGGAAGGTTGTATTTAAAGGAAGTGTACCAGCATTTGCGGGGACAGGGATTAGAACACCATTTGGACCTCAATTCACCCGACTGGGTTTCAAACTCATCTAACACAACACCTTAATTTATATATGTGTTACCCTGCTGGGCACTAAGACGCAGAAAAGAAATGGTCTCACACTTGCGACAGCCGTTGTATCTGTGGTTATTGCGTGCTCTTACAGTTGGTACTCAAGGAAGAGACCATCGACCACGACCAGACTGCCGCCGACGTGGCCAAGAGTCTGAGCCGAGTAGAGGCTGTCTTGACCGAAGAGACCGGCCAACCCGGCGGAGTCAGCGAAGAAGAGGAAGAAGAGGAGGACTCTGACGACGGAGGGGGAGGAGGTGGGGGTGAAGATTCCAACAGCGAAGAGAGTGGGGAAGAACCTCTGGGAAAGGAAGAGATAGAGTCTGAAGAGGAGGAGGAAGAGGAAGAACCTTACGAAGAACTAGAGCCTACGACGTTTGTGAATGTGTCCTTGGCTTGTGACGAAGCCGGCCCTAGTGGCATACAACAGACTCGGCAGCAGACAAAGCAAGACAGTCAGGCCTCTGCGGCTAGTGCCTCTGCCACGACGGAAAACGCTGAAGCGCCGTCCACAAGTGCCGCGGATCCGGCCGCCAGTGGGTGAGTACTTGCTTTTCGTACCTTTCCTTTTGGTTGGATTCACATGCATTGCTGTGCTTTTTGTCCTTTATTTACGTTTCCTTTTTTCTGTGAACATGTTTTTAGTTTTTGAGGCAAGAGCTTGCAAATACCTAACAATAATGCATTCTTCAACGGCCACACGGGCCAAGGCATGATTCTCATCTGATCTGGTTTTCCATTGATGGGGATGTAGGGGTTTGAATCAAGGCTGGTTGTCATGAGGACATTCCCCCCTCCATGCAAATGTGGCTACAACTCCCTGATAAGTTCTACCTTCCCAACCATCTTAGTATTTGAAATATGTGGCCAACACAATGTTTGTATCACACTAAAAATAATTTATCTCTTGAGTATAAATAACCATCTTTAATCCTCCTATTTTCGTCCACACCCTTTTTGTGTACTTTAGCGCTATCATCTTTTAGGTAGACAAACATTTGATTATTTTAAATTAAAAACCATAAATGTATCAGTAATCATAATTAATAATTTATATTTTAACATTCTCTGTCAAACCTGTGTTCTTTTTAAATTCAAGTGCACATATATTTTGAACTACTTATACTAACTTGAGTTTAATTTTTTATATTTGAGTTTTGGTATAGACAAAATGGTTACTTAAAATAAAATCTTAATTGCTCAGTATTTTGCACTCTTGAACTCATATTAATATCATGTTTATTCTTCCTATTTTTCTTTATATTTTCTCCTTGTTTTAAAAGAAAAATTATAGCCTATTCCAAATTTTTCCAATCATTTTAACTAATCCTAAATCAAATCCGAAAGGATATTTGAGACTAAAATCGTAATTTAAAAAAAAAATAATTAAATTTTGTACTCCATTTTGATTCAAGATTAAGAGGTAAATTTGAGATTCGATTTGTAAAATTAAGGATTTGATCCAACTCTTTAAAATACAAAGATCAGATTTAATTTTTTCTTATGGGTTTTGTTTACTAAAATTTTTCAGCATGATGTGGTCCAATTTTTTAATTTCATAACATATTTATTTAGTAAATTTTCTATCTCTCTTGTTTGTTTAAATATGTTTTGATAGCCCAACTTATTATTTTTATGGGTTAGAAGAGAGGGGGGGGGGAGATGATGTAGAAAAAAAACTTAATTTCCAAGGATTTTATCTAGGGCTTTTTATTTTTAATTGCTATATCGTGTATTGTGTGCATATTAATATTTATAGTTAATCTTGTATGGTTAAGAAGAAGCTCTTCAAAGATAATTTCCTTTTAAATGCTTGAATTTTAAAAATTTGGCTCTTTTTCAATAGTAATATACAAATAACAAGAAATTTGATTTATTATGGTGCTGTAAACTTTCTTTTTCTATCCAATTCAAATAAAAAGGATGAATAGGATAATTTAAAATGGTGGTTCTTGAAGGAATTCATCTTGGCGTGGCACACACATTTGGGTGTTATTTAATTTTAGAGAAAAATTTATAAAATCCAAATTTTTTAAATCATTTTACTCTTGATTTTATTTTTATAAAGCAAATGTGAATTAAAATTATTTTTGACAGAATTAAATGTTATAAAACACTATGCTTTAGTATATGTCCCGAGAGTAATTTATGGAAACAAATTTGATTTACTTTTCTTGCATAAAAGTTTTATTCAAAGGCGAATCAATTGATGATGCACAAACCCACATTTCTTTCTCAACTATTCAAGTTTCTTATTTTGGGCAAAGGCTCATTCTTTTAAGTGGTGTGTAGTAGAGCAAGATAACCTATTTAAATCTTTTAAACCTTTAGTTTGCCGTAAATGAAAGGTTTTAGAATTGTCATTAGTAGCCTTTCCAAGTCCCTGGAACACATTATGCTGAAAGTTTTGTTTTATTTTATTAAGGGTCATACACAATTTATGACATGTTCATTATCTGAGCTGTTATAGAGAGTAACGTATCTATTTAACTAGCCGTTAGTTGGTGGCTTCACTCATATTTGCTGTTTAAAATTAATAAAATATCGTAATCTTTTCATTCCTAAAGATCTTTTAACATTTGATGAGGTCTGATATTTTGTGAGAAAAAAATAACTTGAGAACTTAATAAATACAAATAATTAAAATTATATTTTATTTAAACCTTAAAATATGTAAGTGATCATAAGATTAGAAATGAGACCCCGAATTAAAACTACAAATTATTAGTAACCGAGGGAGAATATATCAAATTCTTTAATTATGTTGTTAAAACTTGATTTGCAAAGTCTTCTATAGAAGCTGTTGGTTATTTGTCAATATTCCTTTTAAATAGACGTATGAACAATGCTTGTGTTTTTTGTAATTTGTTTTTTCAAAATTTAAGGTCTTGCGAAAAAAAAAGTTTGAAATAAGTTTAATTTGAGCAGGTGGCTACACAAACCTCTCAGGTGATGTGAGTAAAAATTGAAGCTGGTCTTGTGTTTTTATTATTTATTTAAGGTTTGTTTCTATAAGGAAAACCTCTTTTCATTAATGTGGTAATTATATTATATTTGGAGGAATATACAGGAAAGGTGGATAGAAACACATAAAAGTGAACAAACACAATATGGTTTTTACAATGAAAAGAATTCACAGTCCACATTTTACATTGCTGCCACTGGACAAAGAGGTAATGGCTGCCTCTTGTAGAAAATCTATCTATACAGCTCAGTTCCTTGACGAGGTTTCATTCTATTGGAATTCATCAGGGGGAGAGTGAAATACGAAACACCACATCCTTGAAGACGAAACAAAAGAAACACGAGGGAGACAAATTCAATGTGTAGAGAATGATGGGACAGTTATATAAACACATGTGAAAGGAATATATGCGTCCCATCATTCTTTACACATCCCCCTTTTTTTTCCCGTTTTCTCTTTTAGGAAGTTGCGTTGCGCTTTTAACACCCCAAGTTTCTTTAAATTGAAACCTAGGTTGGGGATTGGGTGGTAATGATTAATTTTCTTCAAGAGGCGGCCGTTCATTACCTCTTTGTCCAGTGACAGCAGTGTAAAGTGGGAACTGTGTTCTTCTTTTCATCGTAACAGCCATATTGTGTCAGTTTCTTTTATATATTTCTATTCATCTTTCCTATACCTTCTTAAGAATAAGAACTATATGAAGATTTTGTTTCTGTTAAAGGTAAGTCTTGAAACCCTTTTATTTTAACCTATTTTAAAATTCTGTTGCTCTATGCGTGTGGATCCATCCACCTGTTTATTTGAGTGGATTTAAGGAAGTTGTTCGATTTATTTCCAACCTTTTGGAGCTTCAATTAATCATTTTTCTCCTTGTAAACAATCGGAGAACAAGGTCATTTTATATTATTTACACTTAACCTCACCCCTTTTTGCTAAACAAGTGAGCAGCTTTCTTAAAATTTAATTTTAAAATGTTTTTCAGGGCTTATAAAAAGAATCTTCTAAATTAATTACATATCTTTAAAGTGTTTTAATGACATTGGGATAGTGTTAAATTTATTTAGCATTTTTTGAATATTGGAGAATGTTTTGACATTTCTTCCATTTTAAAATGTTTGCATTTAAAATGTTAAATCACTTTATATTCAATATCAAAGTAGTTGCCAAAAATGTTGGGTGTCACTATTACATTCACTCCCCCCCTCTTTTCTTATATAAACTTTGCCTTTGCCAAAAATTATTTTATTTTTACATTTGTATGAAGTTTAGAAGCATCACTTTTCATAAGTCCTGTATTTTGTGTGTGCTTTATATATTAGCGTAGTGTTAAGTCACTGAACTGGGATGATTATGTTGTGTTGTCTGTTATTTGATGAGGCTTATGTTTAACCAGCAAATCTTGATACATTTTATCATTTAGATTTATTGTGTTAGGCTAAATAGGCCATTTAGAGAAATACGTTACTCACTTGAAGGGTTCTTGACAGGTTTTGTATTTTGGTTTGCCACATCTTTTAGTATTTATGACCATCAAGTAATTTATTTTTTCTTATTGTAGTAAATAGCCTATTTTAAATATCTAAATTTATAGGATATCCTGTTTATTCCCCCCACCCCTTTTTTCCACCTCACCTAAAATATAGTGGATTTTCTTACTATATATTTCTATGCTTGCACAAATAATATAGTTTCAAAGTCTGCGGACCCAAATTTTAATATCAGCGGATTCTTGTTTTGCTTTCAAAATAACGACTTTTTTCCCAACCTCAACGTAAGCTCTTTGTTTTATTTTTTTAATACACCTTTTTTAAATAACAATCAAATAACTTAATTCACTATTAACTTAGATCCAAAGTATCGCCACATTTCAATTTTTGCATTTGTAACGTTCTAATGTAGCGATTCACTGTTCCATGTTAGCGCAGTGGCTTAAGCTAGTCCTATAAAAGGTTGAACTAGTAATTTAAAGCAATTTCAAATTTTGGGGACTGAGAACACACAAACAGCCGAAACAATGAATCCATGAATACACATTTCCCTTTTTGGCCAATAGATACCTTAAGGTTAGTGTTAAAAAAAAAGTTCTCGTTTTGACAAATCATTCCTAATGAGGGAAGACAAAATGTGTTAATAAGCGTGAAATGATCTCGAAACTGTAACCACTCAAAAAAAGTCTTGAAGAGTACCAAGTGAGGAAAGCTACCGCAGAAGATTTGAGCAAGCAAGTGAACAATGAGCGACTAAACGAGAGGAAGGAAAACTAGAGGCGCTGCTCAAGGCACAAATTGGAAGACCACGTTTTATTTACAGAAGAAGACCCAGCGATTCATCAGACAGTGTTTTCTATATTGTTGGTTGAAACGATTGTAAATGGTGTGCCCCCCCAGAGGGGTCCACAAAAATGGTTGTGTGTACCCCACATGTTGTGTGAATCAACAACCAAGTTTGTATATTAACATGCATAATATTTTGATGGTAACAATACCTAGGACAGATTGTAAAATTGTTTATTGTACAGTGTACATTCATGATTTCATGTGAATCAGTGATTCATACACCATGGAAGGAGCTCCATAGTCTAGTCTGTTCTTGGCCTATTTTATTTTTTAAAACTATCTTGTATATACCTCCAGTCCACCAAATTTGTTTATTTGTACCCGCTCCACCCTTATTTCCCTCCCTCGAGTATGTCGCCAAGTTTATGCCCCGACTGGAGCAGGGGAATTGAGAATACTTCGGTTCTTGAATTAGAAGACTAAATTCTTGCCGGCAAGAGGCTATGGAAAATTCCACAAGAAGACCATATGAATCAGGTATGTTTAATAGTATTTTTTATGATTACACACATAATTAAGTTAGATAAATGACTATAAAATATAACTTTAAAGGACTATGAAAGTGAGAGTCTTTTAAGCAAAGGAGACCGACAGACCTGTGTTTGTATCTCCCGGAGCAACTTTGCCTCTAGAGTGGTCCATACAGGTTTAATCATTCCTATTTCAGGTCTGACTAGGAATCCTAATAGTTAAGGGTTGATAAAAAAAAAACACTAGAATTTTGAGCTAACTAAACCCAGGGTGAATTGGCTGGTAACATTTTTCTTTAGGATCTAGTTCAACAAAATATTGACTTAAAAAGTTGTCGTCGTTGTAAACTCTTTTTGACATGTTTTGCGGTAGCTCTGCACACTGTGTCTTGTTTGCTTTCGTTTCACCACCATGTCTTAAGGAACGTGGGTAGTAATTTCTAACCCAGAGCCATTTTATAATGTATAGCGCGATGTACACAAGTTAAACTATATCCGTACCTCGCATTTTGTCCACGGGTCGGGTACAGGAGCAAACAATAAATAATTCATACTCATAACAAAGTGGCGAGCAATTTCTTTGCTATTTTAGCGTAGCTAGTTTCTCCTCAAAGGAACGAATTAGCATGAAACCTTAAAACCTTAGCGGAAATACATTTGGGTGTAAAGCGCGCGCTGCCTGTCCGTACCCATTCGAGCGTTGAGATTTCCGTGTCTGTGATGTCGCTGAAAGTATCCACTGAAGCCACGAGTGAAAATTTCCACACGAGCGTCCACTCACCAGCTGAGCGGCTTTATTCCTGCTTGGGGCGTGGCAAGGCTCTGCTTGCTCACTGGATCCATTCTGATCTTTCTAAGAAACAATTGATGGATCACCCACTCATGTAGGTATGACCTTTTATTTAATTTGCTATTCTAGACCATAGTTTTGATAATCTTAAATGATTAATTTTAATATATCAATTAATAAATGTGCCTAAATTGGTTTTTATTCACTCTGCATCCCTATTTTTAATTTGTGGATCACAAAGTAGCAATAATGATTTAACTATATTTATTTATTTATGAATCTCAAAATGATTACAAGTTTTAGTGAGGACCCATTTTTCATTTGGTAACAATTTGTGAGTAGTAAATTAACGAGAGACGAGATGAAACAACAATTAAAATCTTGCCGGTTTGAAGTAACAAAAAAATAAATAATTTCAAGTCATTTCAAGATTATAAAAATAATCTTTAGGAAACGAGGTTAATGTTTTTGATTCTGGCACATTTCCAATAAACAGGTACAGTTGTTTAGGTGTAAATATTTTAGGTTTGAACTTGTTTTATTATTGCTACTTTGTGATTAATTTAATCCAAATGTGATTGCATGATCAAACTGGTAATATTGTGGTATATTTATAAAACATTTTTATATAAAATTCTGTTTTACACTACATCCCTATCGAAATGGGATTCTAATTTAGTTTACATAAATTTTCGGTATTCATATTAGTCGAGCAAATTTAGAAATTTTTTAAATTCGGTTTTCTTTAAATCGGGCTTACTTAAAACTTAATTTGCGAGAAATCTGAATAGCGGGTTTAACATAATGAAAATAAAAATTTAAATTTTATGTTTCAATGTTTAATTAACTGCCGTTAATTTGTTTTTTATTTTATTTATGTAGTTTGGTTTTAAAAGACCTAAATGCGCTTTGAATACATTTGAGGCTAAGTCATCCACGAATCTAAATGTTGAAATTTTTATTTTGGTGACATTTTAATTTGAGATGTCATTCAAAACGCTTGATTGGAGTTTTTAAATCTTTTGAAGAAGTCCTTTGAATATTTTGAAGAAGTCTTGAAGAAGTCGACGCTCCATTTGACCCATCCTGCCAGCTATGGGGTGAGTGTGTTTTAATTTATATACATAACATACTTTAAATTTAATTAGATAAGATTTACTACCTACAATATAACAATACAATAGACTTCTAAAACCCAGAAAGTTAGTACATTTGTTTGTTATATAAATTAAGAATTGCTTAAGCGCTTCCACTTAGTTGTATTTGTTTGGACAGGGAACCATGTTTTGAAGTGGGTGTTTTTATGAATACAAGAAAGTACACTTGATTCAATCTAGATTCCACAACGTTTTAATTTGATACCTCATTTGGGTTGTAAAATAAATGTTAAACGATAACAAGGCCTAGTGATAAATTATGTTAAATTATCTTTTGCTATGATTGTTGTAATATTACATAATGTTTGTCCATCCTGGAACCTTTCAATTATTGTTCAGGTATATTTTTTATTTTAATTTATTTATTGTCGATACCTTCATAGAAGCAAAGGTTAAGGTAAGTAATAGGTGTGCACTTTCAATCTATAGTTAAAACAAGTGACAATCATTAGGCATTTTTTTGTAACAATTTTTGACTTGTCTAACATTCAATTGAAACAAAACAGTTTAAATGCTATAGTTTTATTTACTAATTGATTTAACAACTTATTTTTCTTACTACCCGTTCGGGCTATATGCCTTAGGTACTAATTACGCTAATGGATTAGGAATTGGGAAGGTTGAATTAGAGGAAGTGAACCCGCATTTGCGTGGAGGGAGAGTGGAAAACCATTTAGGAAAAACCTACCCCAGTTCACCCGACCGAGATTCGAACCTCGATCTCCCCGTCCTCAGCAGTCAAGCTCAACACAGCAAGCGCGTTAGCAAACTACTCCACCGAGGCGGGTTTTAACAACTTGAGTTAATGCTGTAGGTAGGCGTTGAACCAAAAGTTGGTAGTGAGGACTGATGGGGAATTTAAAAGAAACTTTTTTTTTTAATTCCAGGACACGTCTAAATGATTTTTCCGCGTCTAGAAAGTGTAAAACAATATCCTACTTTTAAATGTAATTCATAATTTTGTTTGGCTCGGAATGTTACGTATGAGAGTAGGGCTTCTTTGGTAACATTTTTTGATGGTGTACGTACATACGTTAGAACTGAAACATCCTTGTTCCTGTGCAATGCGGCAGAAACAAGAGCTCCATTTGACTGATACACAAGGTTGTTTAATTTAGGGTCTTGGTCTGACTGTCTTGAGTTTTCCCATTTTAAAATACTAGGGAAATATAATTACAATTGATACAGATCATAAAGTTTGCCAATTTTGCCAGATATTTTTTTATCAATCTACCTTTAAGGTGGGAGTTTAGAGGAACCGAGAAAAGGTAAGTTTAATAGTTTTTTTATCATAACATTTTTTTACCAACATAAATAAAATATTGCTCCAGTAGAAAGAAACTTAGCTTAATTTTATTCACATGGTGATATAAACAGTTCGCACATATGACATGAACATGGCGGCATTAAACGAGGAGAAAAAGTTGTAGTTAAATTCCAGGACACACTCGACAGATATTTAACAACTGTTAATATCATATGAGCTGAAGAAAAACTTTTATGTTTCTACTGGAGAAAGGTTTGATTTATTTTGAGCAAAGAAATGTTTTGCAATAATAAACATCAAAAACATACCTTTTAAGTTTCACATCCTCTAAACTTCCACGTTGATGCTAACCAACCCTTAACCAAGTTGAATCATCTAGCCAACAATTTTCATTTACCACTTCTTTAAATCCATAAAAATAACAAACAATTTATAACATTTCTTTAAAGTAAATTTACTCAGCAGTTGCTTACATTATGAATGAATATATTTTTCCAATTGTAAACTTAGTTTTAATACCCAAAACACCTCAAATGTAAATTCATTTCAAGTAGTGACAAATGATTTGACTAAAATCAGCATTTGCTTTTTTAAATAAAAGTACAAACTAGGAAATAATTTAAATTTGGAATCAAGAGAGAGAAAACATTTTTTTTTTTACCAATTAGTGGCTTATCATGCTTTAAAAAAAATTATGAGTACTAATCCTTAGTAGACCAAATCATGACTTCCTTTAAAAATAATTGGCATTGACCTGATTGGCAAATTTGTGACTGCCCAAGTTCTAGATAAAATAACTTGCGACTGAAAAGAGCTTTAAATTTGACATTTTTTTATTTTTGCTACCTGTACATTTTTTTTTGTCAATGCAGAAATATAATATGCAAGATTACATACCTCTCTCTACTTACAACTATGATAAATATTTCATACAGGGGCAGTATATCAACCAGCAAGTTATTTAATCTAGAAATGTAACAAACTGTTTCACAGCTAGTAAGATAACATCACATATGTGAAAGTACTCCTGGTCAAAATCAGTTAGAGGCAAATACATAATTAATAATGTTTCCAGATTTTGACCCGAGTCAGGTTTTTATTCAACCCATGTATTTTACACAGGCTGGCTGGGTCTGTTGTAGCTTCTTATACCTTATAATCCAACTTAAGACTAGGTCAGGCACAACAACCAGTCCCTGGTCATCAATGTCAAAGGGTAATTTTTTTTTGCCATGCTGGGAATCGAACCCTAGACCCCTTAACTAAGTAGACACAAGCTACTGACTGAGCTAAGATATTTGATAGGGAGGAAATAAAGCTCTAAAAATGATAAATTTGGGGGAAAAAAGTTATAAGTTACTTGGTAGTGATTCTAATTAAGAACCACAAAGCCATAAATGCTATATTTTTGGTCACCTTGAAATTTGATTTTATTTTGTAAAATTAATCATCTATATAATACATAATTAATTTTATCATAAGGTATTTGACACAGTTTTAATTGAATTTTTATTGAATACAAAATTCTTAAAAAAAATTAATCTAAGACCAAGTTAAGCTCAATACCACAAATGCTTATTTAATTTTAAAATAAAGCTGTGACCCAAAATTATTTTTAAACTGAACAACCGCAAACCCTTATAGATAAGAAATATTAATGAGCCACCATATTTTGGTTAAATCTTTAGGATCTATTACAATCCTTAAGAACATGTCTATACATTGTTTTGATAAAGGATTGTAATATTAAAAACAAGAATGCACATTCATGATTACCAACCTTTATTCAGTCAATTAAGTGAAATGAATTGCGACAATCTTGACAATTCTCACCGAAAGCACCAAGATATAGTTTTTAATAATAGTCGTTATCAAGAGAAGATCTCCATGTTTAAAAAAAAAATCAACACCAAATGACTTGGCTCAACTCTTTGGGGAATATTATTCGTTATTATGGTAAGACTTATAAAAATTAATCTCTTTACTCAACGAGGCAACAAACTCACCTTGCTCGTTTCCACTATGGTGTAGCTTATAAGATAATATCATAGTGAAAAAATTCAAAGCCAGAGAAACATTCTAAGTGTAAACAAAGTATACATATATCACTTAAATATATATGAGCATTATTGAATAGCCTAATATAGTTTTGGTGGGTTTATAAAGCTTTGTTTCTTAAGTGATATGGTGAGTAAACTGTGTCCGCGGGCTTCTATGTTCTTCTGAGAGCTTCGACTTTCTGCCCTTGTGTGCAGAATTGACACTCGTGTCAAATGGTGACGGCTGTCTCTTGAATCGAGGTAAGTGTTTATTTATAGCAAATTTTTAAAGGCTAGAGTTAACATTATCTGAAGTAGACAAAACGAGTCATCACTAGGGATTATATACTCGCCTCGCTGCCTGTGAGGTCGAATGCTCTACTCTTGAAGACTAGACTGCTGATGATGGGTTCGATCTCTGACGGGTGCACTGAGGTTGGTTTTCCTCCATCTCCATGCAAATGTGGGTGCACTTCCTTACCCAGTCCATTAGTGTAATAGTACATAAGAATATAACCTCAAAGGGTAGTAAAATGGAATGTTAAAAAAAATTTCAGGGAAAATTATTAAGATACAAAAAAAAACTTTGAGGGAAGACATGATCAAAATATGTAAATATCTGCTTATTTTTTCATGCAATATATAAATATATATATTTAAATTAAACAAAAACAACCTTTGACCATTTTATGGCGTTATTGATTTTTTTCAGAAATTTTACAAACCCGAATATTGAAATTAATATTTTGCGGCTTAGCTTGTGATCATGGCACACCACACCAGGCAATATATTATATGCATTAATTGTAATGTGTTTGTTGGTAAACTTCTTTTTGCTAATTTTGGGTAAACTTCTTTTTGCTAATTTTGGTCCGAAGTATTTGTAAGTTCACCTAAAAAACCTATATGAATAGGTGGATTTTTTAAATGATTTTAATATAAATGCGTGAATAGCCTTGAAAGTATGCGAATAAATTAGTTTTTAACGGGATTTTTTTTTTTTCAAAATTATGTCAAGACTAATAATTGCAAGTAAAGTTACATCTTATGTTTTAATTCTTGAGATCTACAGTATACAAGTATTTGAATTAACGAACAACAATTTGTTCAGCAAGAAATGACCTAAAAATTCCAAAATAACATACATTTTACAAAATATGACCTAAAATTAGAAATAAAATATTATGTAATGAATGTACATTACTAAGTCAAACTTAAACTTTATGAAAGTAAGTCTAGCAACTAAGCTCTGGTCTACTAGATACAACATTGATTTACAAATGCTTGGGCTCACATGCATAAGCTCCCAATGTATCACTTCCAACTCTGTTGCAATCTCTCACCAGGAATGTTGTTTTTTCAACCAAAGTGGTTACAAAGTCTTATCAACTGCATTATCTACTCATTACAATAACTTTGTGGTGAAATTGTGCAGATACGCAATTATCAAATATAAATACTATTCAAGAGTATACTTAAACCGAACTGGTAGTAAAAAAATGCTAGAGGCTTAAAAAAAAAAGTCACCAGATCTATTTTATAGGAAGAACCTTATCTTACAGCTAAGACAGTTACTAGGTCTTTCACAGGAAGAAGAAGCTTATTTGACAGAAAATTTAGTAAATTTATATTCATAGGAAGAACCTTATAAGGGCTGCTACCCGTGTGGTAAATTTCGTAAAACTTGGTTTGACTGAAAAATAAAGAGATCAAGGAATTTATCAAATTTTTTAAAAATTACAGGAATTTTAAAATAAAATTTCAAAGTGTTTTAAACTATTTTGTCAAAACTTATTTTTTACTTAATACTATAATATATATATATATCTTTTAAACTTTTAATTAATGGGTATTTATTACCATTATATAATTAGTAAATATGGAAATAATTTAATACATTAAAAAGTCATATAAAATAAATGGTATGACACAATAACACAAACTTTATCATGGTGTAATAAAGCTTAGAACAAATATAAACCCTTATCAAATTTTAACAAAGGCTAAGTCTACAAATTTCTAAACGATACCATAGAGTTATTTTTAATTTGTAAAAAAAACCTTTTAAATTTTCTTTGATTTGTTGTTACCAACCACCCTCAAACTCGGAATTCATTTATTTTTGGGAAATAAAGATGTTTTGAGAGTATTTTACATAATAAAACATTTAATAAGAACAAAATCGTTAAAGCTATATTTTCAAACACTGAACTCTTCCAAAAATTAGTCCATCATACTACCCAAGCAAGAGTTTTACCCTTGAAACAAATTTATAGGATTTTCATTTCAAAAACTGCTAAGATAAAAATTTACAACTTCATTGTCAAATAATCTTTTTAAGTTTAAGAATAAAATCCGTAAACTAAAGTACTTTTTTTTTACCTTGAAAACTAAGTACAATTTTGTCGTACCACACAATCCATAAATATACATTTTGAACGTTCATTATGAGCCATTTTTGAAATATTTTGACGTTTTATAAATTTTGCTAATATGTAAACTACCCTGATGCCTTTTTCCCAAAAACCATTAGCAGTGTTATGTCATGTCAAATCCTGTATGGAAGAGGCAAAATCGTTGAAACTATTTTTGGAGTTGATTAAACCACCCTTAATTTGAAGGCAAAAATCAAAGTAATCTCGTGATATATAGCCATATCAAGCTTGATCAAAATCCTTATATTTATAATATTTTAGCAGGTTCATGCAGAAATGGTAAAATTCACGTTTTTGAGTTCAGAATTGTGTATAACACTCGTCTGATATAATTTCCCCCCCCCCCTGATTAAAAAAACTTAAAAAAGGAAATAAACATTGATAGAAGGGTAAAACCGACACAATTATAAGAGTATCTAAGTGACCATGACCTTCCTCAACTGGCTAACAGTCCATTTGGGGCTCTTCTAAAGTGCCCCAAAGATCTCGTGTTTTATTGTGACCTTTTCTGGTGTGTGAGCCTTACGTTTATATCCTCTCGATTTTTAATTGAATACAGATGTTTGGCGACACTTTTCCTTTGATACAAAACCTTAACTCTATATGAGAAAGTAAAATACAAAGAATTAGTTACATACTTTGTCAAAAAAAAATCTGATAGAAGAAAAAAGTGCTTAGAATGATATTTAAAAATATTGTTTGGTATCCTTTATGAACCTAAATATTTATTATTGTTTATAGTTCTTATAAACTATATTTTTAGATTTCTGGTTTCTATTAGCTTTCTCTTTTTAAATCAAAAATTATATTTAATCATAGTATACTTAATACATACCCGTTTCAGTGGCGTAATAGGCTAACGCGCTTGTGTTGAGCTCTACTGCTGAGGACAGGGAGATCGAGGTTCGAATCTCGGTCGGGTGAACTGTGGTGGTTTTTCCTAAATGGTTTTCCACTCTCACTCAATGCGAATGCGGGTTCACTTCCTCTAATTCAACCTTATCAATTCCTAATCCATTAACGTAATTAATACTTCAAGCGTATAACCCGAACGGGTAGAAAGACGCGGTGCTAAATGTATATAATTGATACTCTATGGCTTCCAGAACTCGAAAGCTGCACTATAAAAGTATACTACTACTCTTGAACTAGTTATATCCATTACAGCTTGTCCCTATCACGAGCTAGTTCTATCCAGTCCACCTAATTACACCCTATTTCTTTGATGTCCAGTCAAGTGTTGTCCTCCCATCTGCGTCTAGGTCTTTTCATTTGGGTTTGCCAGTCTACCCCGGACAAAGTTTCTAGGTTCTCCCATTCCTGCCCACTGTAATATACGAGATTTGATTATCTTAATACTGTATTGTGGCGAGTAGAGGTTTGTGACCTTTACTACCTTTTGACCTAATATTTTCCTAAGAACCTTGTTTTTGAACACCCTTAAGTTATTGTAATGTAAGATGACCTGTTTCACACCCCTTAAAGAACAACCGGTATAGCTATGATTTGATATATTCCGAGTTTCCACTCTGATATTGTTATTGCTAGTTAAAATTGTTCTAAATATTCAAGCTCGTGAACCTTGTCAACAGATATTGTTCTAAATATTTAAGCTCGTGAACCTTGTCAACTGATATTGTTCTAAATATTTAAAACTCGTGAACCTCGTCAACTGATATTGTTCTAAATATTTAAACTCGTGAACCTCCGTCAACTGATATGTTCTTAATAATCTCAACATTATTGTCCCCAATTTGTGTTCTCTGTGATCATATGCCTAGTGTTTTCAGCGTTAACTTGTAAACCTTTCTCCTTACTAACCTCCAATAAAGTGTTTTTATTTCTTGCCAAAGCTAAATTATCTCAGTTTCCTAATATCTGCATTGTACTGTTTATTATCAACCCTTTCCTACTTGCATTACCCTGATAGCATACTCTAATGGACACAATAACAATTATATGGTATTTAAATGTTTGGCTCTACCTTTAACAGTATATTACGACTATATAGGCTAGTTTTATTTGAAATAAAATTTATCAAAGTATTACCTTTTTTTTTTAAAGGAAGGCATTTCTACCAAATTAAACGTGGTTTTTAATTTTTGAAGTTTGTTTTTCAATTGTTTATTAAATACCAATTTAAAAATTTTCTTTAATATTTCTATTTAAAAAAACTTTTAGTTTGAATATAATGTATCCTATATTGCAGCATAAGAGTCACAAATCTTTAACTCGTAATTCAAGTGAAGATTTCATGATTTTATTTTCTTAAGAAATGTACTCGGTTTACAACACTTTTATTGTTAAATTAATATTACCCACCATTATTGAAATGATTAGTGTTTGTTCCTATCTATTCTTAATATAACTCTTTTTAGGTTGCCTTCATTCACTATCAATTACTCTAAATTACTATACAGTGTTTACACACAGTATTTACACACAGTATTATTAAACAATTCCAAGCTATTTGGCACTTATTCATTTTATTATTTTTAAAAATCCTATTGATATTTTATAGAGCATATTTTTTTTTCTAAACACACATCTGGAATGATAATCTAATGTATACAATTAACTTTGTATTCTATTTACTTATTTCATTGTAAAATACACATTCCTGGTAAGAGTGCAACTAGGCTGGGGCAGTTTGCATTAGGAGGGGGTAGCTATTTCTTCTAAAACATATTTGTAAATAAATAAATTTAGCAGAATTAAGAATTTAGCTGGAAAAGATTTTCATTTAATATTTATTTTTCTATATTACAATTACAATAAAAGTGTTTTTGTAAGTTCTTTTTAATATCTTTAGGTAATTTTTTGAAAACTTCTGTCATTTTTTTTGAAAATTTAGGTCATCAAAACCTAGGCTCTGGTAATGAGCTATGTAAATAGTACCCCTTCAACCTTATTATTAAATGACTGGAGCAAAAAAAACCTATGTAGAAAGTCCGATTTAGGCACTACGAAAGAAAAGGGTAAAGTTTTCAAAGTTTGAAACTGCTCAAGTGTTTTTAAACCAAAACTGACTTAGTTTGTTAACTAAGGGAATAATTTTAAATCTATGTATTAGCTGGTTGTAAATAAGTTTCCAAATTGGCAGAAAATGGCAGATTAAGTTGTCAGAACAGGACAGAATCCAGCTTATTTAAAGGACACAACATAGGTTCTGAATCTTCCAGGACCTAAGTCTTAAAGAATACTGGATGGAGCACTTTGATTTAGAAACTAAACATCAAAACATGTTTTAATATATCTGTTTATGAAATTTGTCAGAAAGGTTAGGTGTGGTTTTTGCAGTTTATGTATCAACTTTTTTTTTTTGCCAAAATTAATAAAATATTGCTAGAGTACAAACAGAGTTTAATTTTCTGCACACAATACTATCAAAAGTTATTGAATCACTCTCATGAGCATAGTGGCATTAGACGAGAAACTTTTTAAATGAACAGGAAAAGTGGCCATTAAATTACACTGCACCCTTGACAGATAATCAACAACTTTTGGTAGCTTAATATGAAGAAAACAAACTCTTGTTTCTACTAGAGCAATATTTTATTTATTTTGGCCCAAAACGACTGACCTTTTTTTCATATCCCCTGTCCCCCTTCCATCCCAAAGTCTGAATATAATTAGTTACAATACTTGAATAATATTATTTGTACATTTATTGAAATAACTTATATGGCAGGACAAAAGTTTTAAAATAAGTGTTTTCTTTAGAAATGTTTTCCAATTTAATTGCCATAATGTCTTGTTCATTTATGACTTTACCTAAATATTCTACTCTTTGATAATAATACTGGGTTGGTCTTGTTGACACTTTCCATTTAAGAAAATATTAAAATCTTGCTATAACAAAACTAGCCATTAAACAAGTTAACTATCTTGTTTTTAGAAATGACCTTTCACTACTTGAGAGGGGTGAGGGGGTATCAAAATGTTTATAATCTTTAAGACTATAAAAATAAACTGTTTATTCTAGCCCATCCCCCACTGATAAACATGATAATGGTAATATAGTACTTTTACTTAAAATTCTTTGTCACCCTGGTAAGTGAACCTTCCACATGGACTGACATGGGCGGGCCTAAGGACCCCGCTGTGTGATTTGTTTCCGACCTTTCTAACAGCCTTGGTGTTACCGTCAAGGGCTCTAATAACATACCTGCTCACCCAAATCTTTTGACTATTTGTCAAGGACATCACATAATTTTTAAGGACTTTTTATCTTGGTCTAAAAAATCTCTCATCAAATGCTGGCCGCTATGCTCACGACAAATATTGAACGTAAAGAAAATTAAATTATATTTTTATACTGGAGCAATATTTGATTGATTTTACTGGTAAAAACACCTGACCTCTTCTCGTGTAGGCCTACCCTTCCATATTACCCTAAGATGAAACTCGGCAAACTTAGGGCATATGGTTTAATACGTTTTTCCTCTTTGCTGAAGACAGGTCAAGGTATGATTCTTTATCAGGGGTGCACTCTCCCCCCCCCCCCCCCCCNCCTCATCCATAAACTGGAATGATATTAAAATAAGTGGTTTGATTTAGTTTATAACTTTTAATTTTTTCAAGATAAATATTTAACATACACTTTCTTAACCGGCTGATTATCACAACACAATCTAGAACAGACACAACATCCAGTCAGACCGGCCATTAATTCATCACTATGAAAGCGATACTCCACATTTCACCAGTGATAAATTGTTTATCCCTGCCAGGAATCGAGTTCTGGTCCCTTATCGACTTGTAGGGAGCCAGACACGCTACTTACTGACTGAGAAAATGTGTCAGATCTCAGTTTATTAAGAAAAGACATATTTCAACAAATTACATCCATGATAATTTTGATTCAAAATGCACTTATTTTATTTGTAATAGAATATTTATTATACCCATTTTATATGATCTTATTAATTTAGTATCTGCTTTAAAATAATTTACTCTCAATTTATGTTTGTTAATATTGTGGTAAAACTATCTTAACTGTCTTATTTTAATTTGGTGGTTTAACTCAATGTTTACCTTGATAATTATTGTCTATCATGGCCATATTCATTTGCACGAGTGGTGCACAATTAACAATGGAGATTGATTTCTGACCAACTCTGTTGATAAATGTCTATAGTTCTACTCTCAACTTATTACTATACTCCATTCACGGTAGGAATTACTCTCTGAAAGGTCTTTTTTCCTACCAATATCCTGCTATATAATAGATTTCTGGTAGGGAAAAAAGCCTTTCAGAAAACAATTCCTACCGTGAACAGACTTTAGGCACTGATATGAGAAATATACAGATTCTTATACAGCGCTTGCTCACGGAGATCTCCAAAGAAGAGGTGTTTAAACTATTGCGATATTTGTCAAAAAAACTGCTCACTTTTAATGCACTAGATCCATTTACATATATATTTCTTTACAGAGCAATTTAACTTTTAAATTGTTCTGTCTATGAATATTTAATGAATGCTATTGATATTATTAGAATCTTGTGCAATACTGAAGAAAATACAATTTTATTAGCAGACATCTGGATTAGAAGTTGGTTACTTATTACAAATATAAAACAAGTTTGTGCCAGTTTGGGTAATGCGCATCTGTGAAAGGATTGAATAAAATAAAATTGAAACATAATTTTCTTAAGACGGTGGAAAACCACTATCGGAGGATTGAACCTGGGCCTTAATGATCAAGAGTTGAGGAGTGTAAATATATATCTAAACTTGGTGGCCATGAAGCTCTTAAAGCAATAGATGGTTACAGTCTCAGATATTGGCACTTTTTTAAATTTTTTTTTATGTTTCCTAAATATAATTTCTCAAGTTCAAAATGTTTTATGAACTTCTACTTTATAAATGTGTCGGATGAAGCTCTTCTCTAAGAACAACTACGGTAATTCCAAACAAGAGAAATCTCCTAATCTTAGGAAAATACGATTGTCAAAATTTTTTTTTTAAAATCAACATGTGTATTTATGTATTGAAGAAATGGTTTGGGATTATTCTAAAAATAATTCTATTTGTTGATTGTGTTTTAAAATCTAGTTCTCATTCTTTAATAAACCACTAAAACATAATATAATAGACAACACAAACTCCAAACGAATGTTCATATTTTCCATAATCAGATTAGGATTCTGTTTTAGCTGTAACACATTGCATGTTCTATTGTAAACATTTATCAGTTACTCTTTAATAAGTTTAAACTGTTTACAAATCTAAAACCATGGGAGTACTCGAAACAAGTAAAGGAATATATCAATATTTTAAATAACACTTAATGTCAACATTTTAAGTATATGCTGTTTCAATATTTGGTTAAAAAGGGAGGGGGGGGGGGGATNGGAGGGCTCGAGTTGGTTTCCACTCTTCATCCTCAAGTCCAAACCCCTATAGCTTTAAACTTAGGTCACTTTAGCAAAGGAAACAATCGAAGGGTTGTCAGTAACAACCTTTAAATCTATTTGCAGATCCCCCGCCAAATCTCGCCAAAAGTGTGTCAGGAAAGTGAAACGAAGATCACCCAAGAAAAGGCGTGATAGTGGAAAGTGCGAGTTCTGCGGTAAAGGATTTGTTCAAAGTAAGCTGGAGATACACAGGCGCACACACACGGGCGAACGCCCTTTCATGTGTAGTTCCTGCGGCATCACGTTTCTTAGCAACGGCAAGCTCAAATCGCACATGAACACCCACAGCGAGGTGAGGCCTCACGCGTGCACGACGTGCGACCGTAGGTTCAAACGTACCAAGGAGTTGAGTGACCACATGAAGATACACACAGGGGAAAAAGATTTCATATGTAACATCTGCGGGGCAGCATATATACAGAAGTCGAACCTTGTCAATCACAAGAAGAGGCACTTTGGTCACTTCAGTTTCAAATGCCATGTTTGCGACAAGGGTTTTTATAGCAAGACGGAGTTGAAGGAGCATTCAAACATTCACTTGGGCGTGAAACCATTTGTCTGCGAGGTGTGCGGCAAGGCATACCCGTACAAACACAATCTAACCACCCACAAGCGCAAGCACGACCCTAAACACACTGTCTCGCCTAACAAGCACCAGTGCGAGGTGTGCGGGAAGGTGTTTGCCCAACGCGGGTCCCTCACTCTCCACATGCGTGCACACACGGGACAGGCCATCTTCGTGTGCAACATGTGCGGCAAGTCGCTGTCGAGTAAGGCGTCGCTCACTGTGCATGAACGCACACACACTGGAGAGAAGCCAAACATTTGTGAAACGTGCGGCAAGGCGTTCGCATCGTTGGAGTATCTGAAGATCCACGAGCGCAAACACACCGGAGAGAAACCTCATCGTTGCGACGAGTGCGGGAAATATTTCACTCAGCGCTCGTCGCTCAGCATTCACAAGAGGTATCACACGGGTGACAAGCCCTACCAGTGTCACATATGTAGGAAGGGTTTTGTATCTCAGAGCTTACTACGGACACATCATAAGAGCCACAATAAAGATAAAAACACTCTAAACTCGAACATCAACTCCAATACTGATACAAGTGCATCTGTGATAGAACTTCTGATATAGCTCAGAACACGAAAAACATTATTCATCATAGGAATAAGAATACTTCACATTTAAATGCGTGTCACGGAAGAAAGTATGTTCTTATAATGAGTATCGGTCATGATTCTGACAGTGCAGATGAAAATATTGTATGTCCTCATAGTAACGTGCAATTAAATACTAGCCACGATAATGAAAATGCTATCAGATTGAATGATGGTCACAACACTGATGTTAATATCTCGAGGCATCCTGGTATCGTTAATGACGTGCCATTGGCTCTTGGCCATGTTAGGAGTAATAACGCACCCCAGTTAAATCTTGACCAAGATACCGAGGGGAATATCATAAGGCAACTCGGTGTTGATCAAAGCAGGGATGCTAATGAATGTTGACCAAAACATAGGGACTGTTGCTCTTAATTTGGCTTTGTTTACAAACTAAATTACCTGCAGATTTGAATGTGAATGTTGATACTTGATAGGATTAGCCGGGAGGATATTATTATTATTATTATTATCACCGCGTCTTACTACCCGTTCGGGTTATACACACTTACGCTAATGTGTAATGATAGGGTGATTGTGAGATGAAATGGAGGACCTACAGTTTAACGTGGGATCCGAACCATGGTGGAGGCCTGGCATTCCACACATTCACAAGATGCCTTGTCAGAGGTGAAGGAAGGGTTTGGTAATCAGATAAATCTGTGCCGGGACCGAGGATTGAACCCCGGCCGCTAGCATAGAAGTCTGACACCTTACCCCTAGACCGCCAGGCACCTCGATGTTATTTTAAGTATGCAATTGCACCCGATTGAGTTTGGGAAACAAAGCTCATGCTACTATCCAGTTACCTTTACATTTAAATCTTCCGTTATCTGTCAAATTATTTGTTCAAGTATAAAACTATGTTTAAACTAACCAATGGATATATTTTTTTAAAGAGTCCAATACAAATTAATTGAAACAAATATTTAAGTGGGTTATAGTTTGATATGATTAATAAACTATTTAACTAAGGTTTTAAAAACTATATTTAGTAAATGTGTAAGGCTTAAATAAGTTGATATTAAAAGAAAAATGGTTTGTTACATTTGTGGATGCAGATGAAACTTTTGGCTCTCCTAAGATCTATCAATTAGAGCTGTAATAGATAATAACATTCCATTGGTATCAAGCGGACAAGATATATAACACATTAAATCTCCCATTACATTCCTAAACTTGAACAAAAATAGATTATTTTATTCAATCACCAGGCAGCAAGATTTTTAATTTACACTGATTTGTAATTAGTTATTTTAAAACTGAATGGTTTTTCCATCTTTGTGATATATTTGATTGAATTATATACATGACCATACAACTTGGAAAATTACAATAAATACTGCTTTAGTATCAATGTTAATGGATTCAGCTAATGTCTTAAGCTAAAGGAGCTTAGAGGTTTCAAGAAAGAACTATTAGTCGGACTCATATTGCTAATTTTGGAATCATTTGACTTTTGTAATCCTAGTTTGCTCTAAGCACTTTGTCAGGTGTGAAGGATTTAGTAAAATTGGGTTGCTCCTTTTTCAGAAAAATTGATTTTTTTGGGATGGAAACGTTAGGTATAGTACCTTTAATCCATAGGACAAGAGCCTACTATTTAAATATTTATAAATATCACAGCCAAGCGTTGGAATACCAATTTTGATGAACAGGAAAAGTGTGTGGACAGTAACAAAATGCTAAAATAATTTTCAGTATGTCTGGTGTGCATGCTAAAATTTAATTTTCAATGACAAGACTATATGACCACTATATGTATGGTATTTTTAATTTTAAATTAAATAAATTTTTTCTTGCATATATGCAAACATTTTTGCTATACAACTTGAAAACCCCGTATGCTAGCATTTTATCTAATGGTTTTTTGATTTTATTTTTCTATAGTGATAAAAACTAAGTAATAATAATATTTAGCACCGCGTCCTACCTGTTCGGGCTATACACTGCTAGGTTACAAATGGTTTGTTTCACAGAATTACATTATACTTTGGAACTAGCCAAAAAGATTAATATGTGACAACATTATTATAAATATCTAAATATCAAGACTTGGAAGAAATTGGATTAGTAAAAATAACGGTGAGAGCTTAAATATTTTAAATTTAGGTAAAAAAAGTTATCTCCGAACACATTTTTGAGTTGTTAAATTCGTTAGCCATTTTGAAGTTTTAACTATTATTAATTGATCTGGTTAATTTTTTAAGACTTGTATTTACCTTTTAACTAGTGTGGTAATACACACTTACCTAGAGGGATAGATATATTTTTCAAAATAAACCTAAACCACTTGGTCACTTTTACAACTATGTAATATATCTTATAGATTTTTTTTTTTGCCAAGTCTGGTAAAAATAGCGGGACAATATTTTTAAAACAACCCCCTCAAAGGAATTTAATAAATCCCTGTTATTTTGTTCAGACGCTGCTAGACACAGTGAATAACTGAATAACACAGACTCTGTTTAAGGCTTGGGTTTAAAAAACAGGTAATAGATCAGAAAGTGCTTAAGTAAATGAGCTTAATTTTCACATACATTTTATTACAAACTAATTATAAGTGTATTTTAAAAACTGAACAATCCTCGGTGGTCACATAGATTGAATATTTTCCTATGGAACTGAATTATTGGTATTTTATTTGTATCAAACTTTTTTATAAGATTTCTTTTATGGTATTTTACTTAGAAAAACCTCGTGTCCAAACACATGTACATAGTCTGACTTTCTTATTTTATTATTATAGCAAACTATGTAAAGATACATTAGTATTGTCAATGAGCCTTGCCGTTATTCTCATTTTAGCACAGGTGACGATATGAAGCATTGTTTTTTTTAATCAAAAATATCAACATAGTGGGTGATTTCATGCCCGAGCTGTGAAATTCAAGGCATGTTTTTGTTAAAAATTATTGATAACAGTCGAACCCTTATCAGTAGGGATGTCAGTCTAAACATTGAACCCACCAAGTCTGGTTTGTTGGCGGTGGGAGTTTTGGATTAAAATACCGGCCTAAATGGTTTCCTAATCTCCTTGCTGCAAATATGGTGCATTTCCTCTAATATAGGGGATAAAATCGGGGAAAACCTGTAAAAGTCAAGAAATTTAATTAAAAAAATAAAGGAAAAATCGGTTAACCTAATCACCTGGCCATAAACCTCCATCAATAAAAATACAAACATTGTGGATCACGTCACTTTACGTATGAATATGTGAAAGTAGATTAAGTAACTTCTCTGGCCATCAAATAAGGTTCTTCCTATGAAAGTAGATTAAGTAACGTCTCTGGCCATCAAATAAGGTTCTTCCTATGAAAGTAGATTAAGTAACTTCTCTGGCCATCAAATAAGGTTCTTCCTATGAAAGTAGATCTAGTCTAAAAAGTGTGCCTTGAGAAGTATATTAAGATATTGGAACACCGGTTTTACCACTAGAACCCTACAAATGTAATTTGAAGGCGGACAACATAATATTGGAACAAATGAGAAGTTTAAACAACATAACATGACATTAAGAAAAATGTTGTATTAGAGGAAAATTAAAAGTTTTCATCACACTTGCAAAGCATTATGGGACTAATTGCTGACCAAACAATGGCTAACACAATTATTGAAAATATTATATGAAATTTGGTCATGTGATGCTCTTAAAACATCTCACCCCTAAGTGTCTGGGTCACATCCTGTCAGAGTCTCATATTTATATATTTTTAATCCAGCTCTATAAAGAGCCAGGATATGAGTAATTTTGAAATTAACAAATAGCACTATTTGAATTGAACCTCTTGAATGTTAAATGCCTTTAAGGATTAAAATGTTTTTTTACATATTACAATAAATGATTACTTTATATACAGCACAAGGTCCTACTAAGCTAAACCTAAAATTGTCTAGGTTCATATTATCAAGGGATGATATTTATCTAATATTTTATTTTCCGACTATCTGAAAATGGATTTTTAAATATTTTATTAATGTTGGCTTAGAAAAACATTCCTGTATCTTAGCAGATTTTTTATATGAGAAAGGTGCATTAAAGTCTTCCTTAATGGTCACACCTGAATAGCGGATTCTTCTTCATAACGAACAGTTTACATTTCCCCCTTATGATGAATCAATTTATAAATAATGGAGGTGACCTTGTGGTCTAGGGGTAAGGTGTCAGACTTCTGTGCTGGCGGCCGGGGTTCAATCCTCGGTCCCGGCACAGATTTATCTGATTACCAAACCCTTCCTTCACCTCTGACAAGACATCTTGTGAATGTGAGGAATGCCAGGCCTCCACCGTGGTTCGGATCCCACGTTAAACTGTAGGTCCTCCATTTCATCTCACAATCCCCCTACCACTATACATTAGCGTAAGTGCGTATAACCCGAACGGGTAGTAAGACGCGGTGCTAATAATAATAATATAACACTCCACGTTGCCATAATTAGTTTGTTGTACGGTTCATTTAGAATAAACTGTATTCAAACACTATGATTTAAAAAGTAAAAAATATTTTTTACAAATGACTAACACTTCTTAATAACCAACATATTTTTGATCCTAGAAGGTGTCCACTCGTTAGCCAGTTTTATTAATTTATAAAGTAACATTTTTGTGTTAAGCTTAACTTGTTATGTTTTCACTTGTTTTGATGACAAAATTGTGCGGTAAATTTATGAAAAAAAAAACAAAAAAACACTAGCAAGATGAAACGGTTGTTGCGGTGAGCTATAAAACACCATCGTGACCTTGAGCGAGGCTGAAGGGAATAAAACTAAACACATCCTCCAGATTGTATGGCTTGGATTGGTGAGACCTCACCGAATACATAAATAATAAATACATCAATAAAAAGTTACTTATTTTATTTATAGTATGATAAGATATCCAAGTTAAATAATTTTCCTAGAATCTTGTTTATTTTAAATATTTATTGGTCTTTGGTAGTTGAGGATAGGTAGCGACTCCTGTCTAGAAATCTGAGATAAATGATCTTAAGGTTTGTTTTGCTGACCATATGACACCATTTATCTGCAAATGTTAGCACTATCATCGCTAACCGTCGACAGCCGCTTGGTATAGCTTGATTGCGGGCTTACGTCACAAGTTGAGGGCTAAGGGCTTCAATCTGATTTATCATTACTAGCACACTAGATAAATCTATGATCCAAAACTTCGTAACTTTAAATAATACTATCCAATAATCTTATGTGCTATATTTTATTTTCACACATTTAAGACATTTATTTATAGCTACATTTTTTCAGAACAACCACCACAATACTTTGTATTTTTTCACTTAATTATTTTAAATTTTTAAAACTAGATTTAAGATTTGTTGGATAAGTACTAGCCTCAACTGTATTAATAATAAAAAAGTGATGCAAATAATACCTTGGTTATTAAAGTATTAAAATCAGATCTGGTATAGAAGGATGTTATAGAACTGAAAAATTCCTTGTTTCCAGATGGAAGAAAAAAACTAAGTCTGGTAACTTAACTCGAGCGAACAAGAACACACCTCTGAAGTTAAGCCGTAAGGTCAAGAAGTCCGTGAAGGCAACGCGCTTGCCCCGGCTTAAACGTAATGATAAGGAAGTTAAGGGTAAAGTATCAAACGCGGGCCAAGGAGGCGATCTAGAAACAGACCTGGGGGTCGACCTGTGGTACAGTATCTACGACATGTACAGGAAGATGGAATCAAGTGCTGCGCTTGCCAACGGCAAGTATCTCTGCAACATATGTGGCAAAATATGTTCGAGCAAGACTAGTTTCAGGTATCACTTGGAGATTCACAGCGAGGTGCCCAAGTATAAATGCGACGTTTGTGACAAGCAGTTTCAAACGTACCCTAGACTCTTCAATCACAGGTTAATTCATAGAAAGAGTAAGGATCAGGTTTGCGATGTGTGCGGTTACTGCACTTACTATAAGGCCGCTCTGGATATACACAAGATGCTGCATTCGCAGAAGTTTAAACTTTACTGTGAGATTTGCAGCAAGGGTTTCAAGTCAAAATGCTATTACGACGACCACATGAACACGCACACTGGTAACAACCCGTATATTTGCGATATATGCGGGAAGGCGTTCCCTTGCAAGAGCAACTTGGCCAACCACAAGATCCACCACAAACCCGGCTACAAGCCTTACAGCCGCCTTTGCGAGATCTGCGGTGTAAGTGTCCAGCGCTCGAGCTACGAGAGCCATCAGCGGCGTCACAACAACGAGATGTACGATTGTGACATTTGCGGCAAGAAGATAACGAAGAAGAACTCTCTGATCACGCATATGCGTATGCACATGAACGACAAACCCCACGCCTGCGAGTTTTGCGGCAAGATGTTCGGCTCGACACGTTATCTCCGTCTTCACCGCCGCGTTCACACGGGTGAGAAGCCTCACATGTGCCAGTTCTGTCAGAAGAGTTTCTCTCAGCGGTCGTCTCTCATCATTCACACAAGGAACCATACCGGCGAGAAGCCCTATACTTGCGACATTTGCAATCATGGGTTTGTCAGCAGGAATCAGTTGACCAATCACAACCGAGCTCATCATTCTGAGCAGTCTCAGAAGTACAGGAAGTTTCTTGTTAACGACGAGAGAACTCTCACAGATAACTCGTTAGTTTAACTGAAAACATTCTCCTCTTCTGTATACATATTTATTAAAGGACACTTTTATGAAAACTCAAAAACACTGGCAGCCACCTACAAGAACAATGGCAGACACAGAGGAAGGTTGAATTTCAAGAAATGACCGTAACTCTTCTTTCACTTCCATTGTTCTTACTTATAGCCCTTTGTGAATGAATATTTGAAGTGCAAACAGTGTCTTAGTTTTATCTGTTGGTCTAATACATATAAAATACCTCCAAAATAACATTATTTTAAAACAAATGGTACATCTAGTTTCTACTTTACAAAGTGCTACAAACGTAGACATTCTACTTCATACTAAATACAACCCTTAAAACTTATAAACTAAATAACTCACATGTGTCACAGCGTAGCCTACCAATGCACGTATCATTTGTTTCTCGTTCACCTCATATTTACAAGGAGTCTCACATTTTATCAGGTAGAAATACATCACAAATTACACATCATTTTAGGTTTCGTCAAGTAGCTTTTGCTCTAGATACAAAGTTTTAAAATATTAATTGAAGATAATTAATTTGGGGGAGCCAAGGACTTTCGTTTGAAGCGTTTTCAAGGGAGTGAAAGGGTAAAGTAATTGTAGGAAGAGAGTTGTTAAAACAACTTTTTGTAATATAGCAATCACAATTATATGTGTGGCTGTGACTTATAAGAATAAAAGTAGGGTGTATCTAGATTCTATTTACAACCTGTTAGGGTAAAATAAAATTTTAGTTAATTTGTAAAATAGATTTAATTATCAAAATTATACATATAGATGTACAATATATAATTTGTCTGATAATATATTTATAATTTTATTTTAGTGATCTTGGTTTAAACAAAATTTGGTATTTATGATTAATATTAATTTATATTTTTCTCTCAAAACTATCCAATGCATAAAAGAATGTCTGTGTGTTTTGTTTTCCTTAAACTGTTTATATCGAATAGTAATTTTCAATGGTTGATATCAGCAGTGCAAGTTATCTTTACAATATAAAGTTTTAAAAACTATTCTTTTATTTAGTATAGTTATTTTAATTCCTTACAAATCTTCAAAGCCTTTCTGTGTATACAATGAAACATATTAAGAATTATCATTGTATAAATTAAAAAAACATGAAGCGGTTCATAATGTTAGAAGAATTTTTTTGGAAATACAATTCTTGAAAATAAAGCCGAATGTCTTAAAAAGAAGACGAATTTAAGTAGGTTTTATATCGGGATTTCTCTTCTTTGCAGATCCATTGTAAAAATTGAAACTCTTGTTCAGTTCTTTGGCGAAGACCGACCATGCGAGGAGAAAAGTATGACAAAAGCCAAGCGGAGCTCTAAATCTGTTAAGAAAAGGAAGAAAGGCGCGGACAAAGAGGATCTTTCGGGAAGGTTAGGTATGCTTGTCGAGCCCTATGAAGAGGCTTTGAAATGGGCGATTACAGACGATAAGATGTTTAGCTGTTCCATGTGCAGGGAAAAATTCCCACGAGCGAGACAGCTGCAGCTGCACATGGGTAAGATGCATAAAAATGCCTGCGAAGTGTGCCACAAAGTGTTTAGTCGGAAACATCAGCTCCACTACCATAGGAAGTCACATTTTAAAGACAAGAGTTTGATTTGTGATATTTGTGGTTATGCGACATACCATAAACATTTGTTAGATTTTCATAGGAAAAGACATTTTGGCGACTACACTTTCAAATGCGACCAGTGTACCTCCGGGTTCTTCTCGAATGCGGAGTATTTGGAGCACAAGGTGGTCCACACCGGCCTGCGGCCGCATCAATGCGAGGTGTGTGGCAAGACATTCAGTAAACGCGGCTACCTCTCCGCCCATATGCGCTACCACAATGACAATCTGTATGTGTGCGACATTTGCGGGAAGTCGATAACGAAGAAGAACTCGCTGATGACTCACCTGCGCAAACACATGGGAGACAAACGACATGTCTGCGACTTTTGCGGCAAAGCGTTCTGCTCGTCCAATTATCTGAAACTTCACCGCCGTGTCCATACGGGTGAGAAGCCTCACAAATGTTCTCACTGCGGCAAGTGTTTCTCTCAGCGCTCGACGCTCACTATACATATGAGGCATCACACGGGGGAGAAGCCCTTTGTTTGTGATCTTTGTAGTAAAGGTTTTGTTTGCGGAAACCAGCTTAACAACCACAAGAAAGCACATCATAAGATTCTGCAGCTAGCATGTGCTACAGAGGGAATAATATAAAGTAGTTGAGTCAACAATCAAATGTCACTCTGGACACTTATTCCTCTGCATACAATGCTTTTGGAGCAATTTCACTTCTCAAATAATCCTGGTCTGGTACCCATGTCTGCATGCAATTTGACAATTCATTGACTGTTACAAAACAATTTTACTTTATTTATTCTTGATTTAGACTGAATCACTTTAGATAGTGTTGGACTAAATACTTAAGTTTATTTCTTTCTGTTAAAAATGTTGTGTATCAACAGTTCTTTACAAAGGTTTTCTCTTTAACCATTGGGCCATATTTTTTTTAATGTTCAGTGATAGGCCTAAATCAACTTTTTGATTTTTTTTTGTATTTGTCACAGTTAAACACAATAAGTAAATGGAAATAAAATTTTAAGACTTGCATTACCCAATTTACTACTTATGCATATGTGCCTTAAATATTTTCAAGTGTAATTTTTAAACTAGAGTTTTTATACAACAAATTTGTTTTATTATGAAGTTTTAACTTTTACTTTAAAAATAAAATTCCAATCCTAACCTTCTGAGACCCTAATTTTCTTTAGATTAGAATAAGAAAATACATATTTTATAAAAAATACTTCGTTTGGATATATTCTAATTTCAAACAAATAATTTCTAACTTTTCCTATGTTTTAAATCTATTTTGAGGCTATTGGTGAATTTATGGTGGCATGCTGAGATAAACAAAATAAACACTAAACAAAACTTTTCCCAACATGGTATCACTTTTTTAAGTTAAACAATATTTCTTCAGCCATGTCATTAAATGGAATGTGGCACACTAGACAGTCCTAAAGTGGCACGCTGGACAGTCCTAAAGTGGCACGCTGGACAGTCCTAAAGTGGCACACTGGACAGTCCTAAAGTGGCACACTAGACAGTCCTAAAATGGCACGCTGGACAGTCCTAAAGTGGCACACTAGACAGTCCTAAAGTGGCACGCTAGACAGTCCTAAAGTGGCACGCTAGACATTCCTAAAGTGGCACACTAGACAGTCCTAAAGCGGCACACTAGACAGTCCTAAAGCGGCACACTGGACAGTCCTAAAGTGGCACGCTAGACATTCCTAAAGCGGCACACTAGACAGTCCTAAAGCGGCACACTAGACAGTCCTAAAGATGTTCAGTGATAGGCCTAAATCAACTTTTTGATTTTTTTTTGTATTTGTCACAGTTAAACACAATAAGTAAATGGAAATAAAATTTTAAGACTTGCATTACCCAATTTACTACTTATGCATATGTGCCTTAAATATTTTCAAGTGTAATTTTTAAACTAGAGTTTTTATACAACAAATTTGTTTTATTATGAAGTTTTAACTTTTACTTTAAAAATAAAATTCCAATCCTAACCTTCTGAGACCCTAATTTTCTTTAGATTAGAATAAGAAAATACATATTTTATAAAAAATACTTCGTTTGGATATATTCTAATTTCAAACAAATAATTTCTAACTTTTCCTATGTTTTAAATCTATTTTGAGGCTATTGGTGAATTTATGGTGGCATGCTGAGATAAACAAAATAAACACTAAACAAAACTTTTCCCAACATGGTATCACTTTTTTAAGTTAAACAATATTTCTTCAGCCATGTCATTAAATGGAATGTGGCACACTAGACAGTCCTAAAGTGGCACGCTGGACAGTCCTAAAGTGGCACGCTGGACAGTCCTAAAGTGGCACACTGGACAGTCCTAAAGTGGCACACTAGACAGTCCTAAAATGGCACGCTGGACAGTCCTAAAGTGGCACACTAGACAGTCCTAAAGTGGCACGCTAGACAGTCCTAAAGTGGCACGCTAGACATTCCTAAAGTGGCACACTAGACAGTCCTAAAGCGGCACACTAGACAGTCCTAAAGCGGCACACTGGACAGTCCTAAAGTGGCACGCTAGACATTCCTAAAGCGGCACACTAGACAGTCCTAAAGCGGCACACTAGACAGTCCTAAAGCGGCACACTAGACAGTCCTAAAGCGGCACACTAGACAGTCCTAAAGCGGCACACTAGACAGTCCTAAAGTGGCACACTGGTTGGGAAAGTTTTGTCATCCTTGTCCCGGACTAAGCCAATAATAATTCTTTGGCAGGATTGAAATAATTTAATAAAGGTTGAACTATATATATAAAAAAACAGTTTGTTTATAATTTTTTTAGCTAAAGAGCAGTATTAACCATTGACTTACTTATTCAGCAATGCATTCTTTGTTTCCACATTTTTTTACTCCTTGTGATTCTTTGGTTGCAAATTGGTTCATATTAAAAAATACTTATATATTTATTGTCCTCAGGAAAAATGAGAAAACATTTTGTTATATTGATATTCAAAACAATGCTTTGGAATGAAAATAAATACAGCTTATTGGTTTTTTTGACATTGTTTTCTTAACCATATATAAATGCCCTTTAGGAATAAATACTACAATAGTCTTTAAGTTGACACCACTTGATTGTTTATATTTGATGATTCTCACAACATTTCTATCTACGAATCAGTTAGTATGAATGTGGACTGTTGCAAAGAACGAAGTATCAAAAGAGGCAAAGATGGTCGTATAAACAAGTGTGCTAACACCAACATTGTTATAGCCATGTGAAGTGTGTTTGTCGAGAGAAACACAGGAGCAAGACGAATGCGGTGGGAATGAGACATTTAAGAAATGTGTGTGGACAAACTCGTATGAACTATCAGTGATGAACGGGCGCTGAAGGAGTGTGGATTGAAAGGGAGTCCAATAGGTCAATGTGAAAGAAGCATCATATGTTAATTTGGGCATGTTGAGAGGATGAGTGTGGATCGAGTGACTAAGCGAATATATGAAGGTAGAGTGTTTGGATCAGAAGGAAAGGTTAGGCCATGTAAGACGTGGCTAAACGTTTTAGACGAATGTGTGAAAAAGATAACCATTAAAGAGTTTTAAGAATAAAAGCGCATGTATGACCCACTGTATGGATATTGTTGGAGTGAAGGAAGTATTCAAGGATAGAGAAGGGTGGTTAAATTTAGCGCTGATGGATTAAGTACACATTATTTCAGGCGCTATATGCAGTTTCTTGCCTACACCCTAAGGGAATAGTATTATTAGGTATGGATGTATGTATCATTTAATACATGAATGAGAATTCTTTACACCTTATATTGGTTGTTGGTCTGAATGTACATACCAGATAACTTTATATTAACTTGAATCTACTGAGGCTGGTTTAAAAAAATGGTTTCCCACACGCCTTACATGTAAATGTGGGTATATTATCTCTAAACTGCCTCCATTCTTCCCCCAGCTAAGCAATAAGGAAATAAAATTCATCTGATGTGCGTTGTTTGGGCATAGCGTGGTCCGTCATTACACAAGCTGGTAAAAGCAGAGACGACAAAACCGTTGACGAGTCATGACTGAATGTTGGGATTTAACCACAATCTGATGAAGATTAGGTGCATAACTCTTGTCATTAGTTGTCATTGATCTGCATTAAATAGGGTCTAAACTGTATTAGCCCCTTAACTCCTTACAAACACAAAACAATGTTCAATAAGCTGCAATTAACCTTATTAAAGCAATAAAATCTGCCTTATTTACAGGGTCAAATTGATGTTTCTTTGTCTCTTGATACTGTTTATATCACAAGTCGAGAGTAAATTTAATAAAGTCATGTTAAAATAAAAGCCAATGGCATCTAGAGCGAGGGGGAACCACACATTCATTTCTTTTTTTACATTACACCAATTATTGAATTATCTTGCAATATTTTAAAAATCTTACTTGAATGATCAGTGTATATATAGCCCATTGCAGTAACATTGCTGATAACGATGACGAAATAAAGCGGGAATTTAGTCATCACAGACACAACTATTTTACATAGTCTTATTTGGGTTTTGTTTGTTTGGGCCAGTTACTTTGTCAGACTTAATGCAGCAAGATAGCACCTTTATAGACCAGAATGAAACTGTCCAGTTTCTTAGACTTAGTGCGGAAATACAGCACCTAACTAGAGGAGAATGGAATGGTCCAGTTTCATATGTGAAACTGGCCCTATGCACACCTTTGTTTTATTAGACAAAACAATAGGTTTTGATTTAGCTATTTAAAAATCAATTACAAAGTACAGTGGGAGTGCACTGCTTTCTATTTTTACTATGCCATTTCAATAATATCTTAACATAGGTTATTTATAGCAAAGTAAGAAAAATTGATTCACAAAAGTGTATGGTGAATTGTTTTAAAATCATTGTTTGGTCAGATTGAATGTGAAGCTGAAATACTACATCCTTTAGTTTGAAGATAGTTGTTAAATACATTATAGTTCTCTTGTGTTTTAGCTGTGAAACATAATTTTTTATTTTTTTTTCAAACTTTAGAATATATTCTTCTTCTTGAAATACATTTCAGTACACAATTTTTTTCCTTCTTATCTTAGAAGTTGAGTCTTAGGTGGTAAATTACTTGAAATCACTTGAGAGTTTTTATTTGATGATATGACACTTCTATAGACTAAATACTCTAATTAATTAATGATAATTCTTTGAGAAAAAACCCTTTTTAATTAGCTTAGTAGTGCTCTGTATTAATTTCACTGAGGGTCACATGGTCTGTGATTTACTTTGCATAGTCTGAAAACAATTTTTTTTTTCTCTAGCTATATTTAGGAAACCACGGAAGTTTTGGGTTGGTTGCATTTTCTTGCTTCGCATATTATTATTTTAAGTTTGTTGTTAGTTCTTCCGACAAAATAACTGCTGAAAACAAGATTATTTCATCGCAAATGTTTGTTTAGTCATTTAGAAATGTAGGGGTATATTGTATGTAAACTATTAAAACTGCTCTTTCAAAAATTAACCCAGCTACTAAGTTATTTGTGGACACATATATCAAATGTTAAAAATAAACGAGCAAGAGATTAGTGTATTTTATTACTTACTAATAACCCCTCGACAAGAACAGTATTGTAAAAAAACAACAACAAAAAAACTAGTTTTTGATAAATGTAGATGTTTCACTATCCCCTGGGGAAAAAAAAAGGGAAGGTCTTTGTCTTTATTTCAGCCCAGAGCTGAAACCATTTTACTGATCTGGATAGAATTTGATTTCCAAGGTTTTCCTAAGGTTCTTCAGGGGTATTTTTGGAATTAGATATCCAACCCTACTGAAGTGCAAAAAGAGAGGAAATTGATTTTCTCAAAACCCGCTCATGATTTTGTTAAAATTTTGTATTTTAACACTGTTTAACATTACAAACAAACTGACAACTCTCATTTTCCCATGAAAATTACTTTAAGGGAACTTTATATAAGCGCACATTTTTTATATTGATCGTGTCTTTGTAACTTTGAGATACAAAATAATCTATAATTGTCAAGTTGTAATACTATTAAAAATTAAAATTATCTTAATTTGAAATACATATTTAAAAACCAATAGTTTCTGAGCTATAAGCCAACATAAACTATTTTATGAAGCTCTTTTAAATGGGAAATTGATTGTTATGCTGTTTTCTCAATGTTTCTGTAACACTGTATATTATTTCATTTTACAAATCTTATAAGATTTTTTTAAATACATATTTCCATCCTAAGATATAAGAAGTGCACCAAACCATTTATATTTAGTTTTTAAATATATAGTCACATTTTAAAATTTAAATAATTACCTATTTTAAAAACCTTCACCACGTCAATTTATTAATAGCGGAAACTGTAAATTTGGTTTTAACCGTTGGGTTGGATCTCAATTGTATTTTGAGACTTAAAAAGGTATAATGTTCAATACAGTCATGTGTGCCCTGATGAGACTAAACAACTACTTGCGGAAACCAGTTTGATACCAGAAGAACGTGGGAATTCAAATAATTGAGTATGAAGAATGTTTTTTATAAGAAGACAAAACAAAGCAGTTTTATATATTATTTCTCTCTTTTGCAGATCCATTGTAAAAATTGAAAACGTTCAATTCATTGACGAAGACCCGCCGTGTGATCAGAACAATATAACAAGTATGAAGCAGAACTCTAAATCTGCTAAGGTGCCCAAAGGGGACCTTAAATCTCTTTCTGGAAGTTTAGCAGTAGAGTTTGGACATTGCGATAAGAATGAGAAACAGTCGTCACCTGGTGGTGATAAAATATCGACATGTTCCATGTGCAAAGAAAGATTCACACGCCCAAGACAGCTGCAGCTGCACATGGGTAAGATGCATAAAAATGCGTGTGAAGTGTGTCACAAAGTGTTTAGTCGGAAACATCAGCTCCACTACCATAGGAAGTCACATTTTAAAAACAAGAGTTTGATTTGCAATATTTGTGGCTACGCGACTTATCTAAAGCGTTTCTTCGAGTCTCATAGGAGAAGACATTTTGGCGACTACACATTCAAATGTGACCAGTGTACCTCCGGATTCTTCTCAAATGCGGAGCTCTTAGAACACAAGGCGGTCCACACCGGTGTGCGGCCATACCAGTGCGAGCTATGCGGCAAGACCTTCAGTAAGCGCCGTTATCTCTCGACCCACATGCGTTACCATGATAGTAACACATACGTGTGCGACATTTGCGGAAAGTCCATCACGCAAAAGAACTATCTAATAATCCACCTGCGAAGACACATGGGAGACAAACGGCACATCTGTGACTTCTGCGGAAAGGCGTTCTGCTCGTCAAACTACCTCAGACTCCACCGCCGCGTTCATACGGGGGAAAAGCCTCACAATTGCTCTTACTGCGGCAAGGGCTTCGCCCAGCGCTCGGCGCTCAACGTTCACATCAGGCACCACACGGGAGAGAAGCCCCACAAGTGCGATACCTGCGGCAAGTGTTTCTCACAGCGCTCTGCGCTCAATGTCCACGTGAGGCATCACACGGGGGAGAAGCCCTTTGTTTGTGCTCTGTGCGGCCAGAGGTTCATGTGTGGGAGCCAGCTAAACACTCATAAGAGGGTGCACCACAGGGTGATTCAAAGCCCTTCACTCTGACTGCTTTGTTGCTATTGAATTTATTTATCAACAAATTAAAAATATTCTTGATAAATGACTGTTTTCTTGCATAAAATGTATTAAATTATTGCATCTAGTCAATTACTTAGTTAAAATATGTTAAAGAATATATCAAAAATGTTGATTCGTCAAAATTAAATCAAAACTAAAGAAATATAATGTCCATAATTGATTTACTTTATTATTATGTTAAATTTTATTGAACAAAAATATAAATATTACTGTTTTCTTACAAGGCCAAGCTGTTGTATTAATCCTGAATATTTTCACTAAGTGAGATATAGAGACCATATCTTGATAGTTAGTTAGCATTTGTTAATGTGAAATCTTGACTATAATAACAAAAACTGATTTACTTCATTAAAGGTAGTTTTAAATGCTTTTAGATTGCATAATTATATTAAAAGGGGCTAAATTTGCATTCTTTATTTGAAAGTTGGTGATGTGATGTTAATGTTGATTTTTCTTTTAATTTCATTTATTGTCTAGTAAAATATAATTAAAGAAAAAATAAATTAACTTGTCAAGAGGTAAAAATATAAACTAATATGCTTACGAAAAAACCAAAGAAATAGCAAAGAAAACCTATATAAAAATAGCTTTTTTTGAAATTTTCTAATTTAATTATAAGCTCCATGGCTAAACTCAAATAAATGTTCTTACTACCCATCCACGCAGTTGGATAGTCGAATTTATATATAGGTTTTATTTAATACAAATTTAAAAATAGCCAAGAACATGGGCACAATTAACGACATTTCTCTTATAAAACTGAACTTTCCTTTGGATATTCATCTTCTTTTAAAGACTCGCTGTTGTTAGGCCTAACCAATTTGAGTTTAAATATGTCACAATGATTGTTTTTCCATAATACGTTTGTTGGTTTCGCAGTTCCTTCATTGATTATAAACTTTAGCATTTGGAGGAGGAAGATTATCATTAATCATTTCCACTACGTGTAATATTGATAATTTGTTTATTTTTAAAATAATAAGTTATCCAAAAAAATTTTAAAATTTTAATATATTGCATTGTATAGAAGGAAAACTTTTTTGTTTGTTTATTTGAGTAAGCAAATTATTAGCAAGTACATTGGTTGTGTGACCTGCATATTGTGTACAAAGTTGTGTTGCCATGACGCAACTAAGATAGTCAAAATAAATGTAAATGTTAAAAATTGTATTAATATCTCTGTGAACCTGTGGATAGTTACACATATTATTTTAAATTTCCTGATTGTTACTATTGAAAGACTCTTACAACATTTCTCTTCTTTACAGAGCCTTTCTAGACGATTATACACGCCTCGGTAGAAATAATAGCATCACAAAGGAAGAGAAGCTAAAAGGGTCAGTGAAAGTGATAAATCTCGCCTCCGAATCAAACTTTGGCAGGAAGATTCCTTCAAAGCGAGTCGCCTTGGTAACTTCCAAGTCACGGAAGCAGGAAAGGATGTTCTCGTGCACAGGCTGCAGCAAGAAGTTTGTACGGGAACACAAATTGCGCTGCCACATGGACAATGTGCACAACAAGGTTCACAAGTGTACGGTTTGCGGACAGACGTTCGAGAAAGCGCACCAACTGAGCTATCACAGTGTGGTGCACAAAAAATCTAAGACGGAAGTATGTGACATCTGTGGTTATACCGCGTATTACAGGTGTGTGATAGAGAATCATAAGAGGACACATTTCTGGGGTAACGAGTTCAGTTGCGACTTGTGCCAGAGAAGCTTTCAGGGCGCGTACGCCCTTATGAAACATAAAGTGGTTCACACCGACGTGAAGCAATACCAGTGCGACCTGTGCGGCCGACTATACGTTCACAAGTGTAATCTGACCGCGCACAGAAAGACCCACGTCTCTGGATACAAACGCCCCACGGACGGTCACCAGTGCGAGGTCTGCGGGAGGAAGTTCTTGGCGAAGAACTCGCTGGTGAAGCACGTGAGGTCTCACGTCGGCCAGAAACGTTGGTACAAGTGCGACGTATGTGGCAAGGACCTGTCGACGCGAGAGTCGCTCCAGGTCCACTGCAGGATCCACACCGGCGAGAAGCCGGAGGTCTGCAACTACTGCGGGAAGACATTCAGTTCCCGCGTGGGGTTGAAGCTTCACGTTCGCGTTCATACCGGGGAGAAACCGTTCACTTGTAAGGAGTGCGGGAAGAGCTTCACCCAACAGTCGACTCTTATTGTCCACAAGAGACTCCATACAGGACAGCGTCCGTACGAGTGTCTGAAATGTGATAAGAGGTTCATAACCAAGACAATGATGAACAATCACATGAAGCGTCACACGTGACAATGTGTGTGAGTGAGTGATAGGGGCTCGGACCTGACACGATGTAACTTTGCTGGTTTGTGTTGTAATTAAAATTGCACTAACCCAAGTAAATATTTCATTTGTATTTTCGTCCTCTTCCATCCCATTAATTTTGTCACTGTTTTGGCGTTTGAGCTCATCACATGTACAAAATATTGAAAGTGGTGGATATTTCAAGATTAATTTGTTAAGATAAATTAATCTATCCAATCTTTATATTTTGTTAGAGGTTTTCCAGCTGGGTTTTATAAGTATAAAAAGGTATTTGTATCAAACTACGTTTGACTTAAATTATCTTGCTTAAAAGGGGTATTTTTTCAACTCTTAAGTCGTTGTAGATGATAGTAGACAGTCAACTATTTAAGGACTTCACTCTCTCGAAAGACTTGTTTGCCGGTGGTAAAGAGCTCTGGGCCCAAGTCCCGGTCTTGTTTATATAGAGTGGTTTGCCTTAATAGTTTCTTATTCCTTTATATAAATATAGATATATTTCTTTTACCTTCATCATCCTTATCCTATTAGTGTAAATATGTAGCTAGCCCATATTAGTAGCAAAATAAAAATCCTCTAAACCTTATTTTCCGCACTAAAACTAATTTGACTGAAACAACTTTTAACACATCGCCATTCTGCCCCATTATGGGGCTAATGCCAGGGGACAAGAGAAATAAACCCAGTTTATTTGTATTTGTTATGGCAAAACCTTTTTTTTTTGCCAAAATAAAAATATGACTATAGTACAGATGTAAAATTTAATTTTAATTTCTTGAATATACGTCGAGGTTGTTCTAGAATTTAATGAAAACTTTTTCTCATCATTTAAAAAGTTAGTTAGATAATGCCACCATACTTATGACAGATAATCAGGAACTGTTGATATCAACAGTTGTAGGAAATTAAACTCTATGCTTGTACTGCAACAGTATTTTATTTATTTTGGCCAAAAAAAAGTTTTGCTATAAAAACTGCAAAAAATACTGGCATTTTTTCATATCCCCTTCGATCCCATCTTGAGCTAATTTTCAATTAATCGTGCTTGAAAAACATTTGACTAACAGTTTAAGGTGTATTTAAAAAAATAATACAATTTCAATATAATAAAAAGGGAGCCTATATTGTACAACTATACCACTGGACATAGCAATAAATACAACCACAAGATTATTTTGTCTTTCCAAATTTACCTAGAGTACGATTCCCATACGATGGTAGTTATTAGATCTTCTTTCCTCTACCCATACATCAGGTCATGTCTTGCAACTTTCATATTTGATACACTCTTGCCCACGTTGGTAGTCGCATGGTCTAACGTGTCACTCTTGTATTGGGTTGGACGGCTGGTGACAAGGAGATCTGGGTTTGAATTCTGGTCGGATGTATCGAGGGTAGTTTTTACATTCTTGCTCCCTGTAAATATGGGTACATTTACCCTAAAATTCTAAGACACTACAAAAACAAACATAAACAGAAAAATTAGAATAATAGTTTAATTTGCTCGATGTTGACAGTAAAAAAATATATTTTAAATTCTCTTGACCTATAATTGTGCCTTAATTGACATTATAAATAATGTGGGGAGTAGATATATGTTGAAATTAGAAGAATAGTTTAATTTGATCGATGTTGACAGTTAAGAAATTATATTTTCAATTCTCTTGACCTATAATTGTACCACAATTTACATTATAAATAATAATGTGAGAAGTAGCCACAATGTTGAGAAGGGGTGGTCATTCACGAACCATCTCTGTGAGAACAGGCTTGCTGGACCAAAACCTCGAGTGTCATTGCGGGGTTTACCAAGATAATCTCAACGTCTCACAAATATATTGTTCAATAAAAATAAAGGATTTCTTTGCATAAAATTGAAATACTTCACACAATAAATTTCATAGAAGTACGGGGCTTGAGGGGTGAGGGGAATCTACATATTTTGTAATAAGAAAATTTTCATTGAGAACTATAATTAGTATTCAAATAAAGTCTGTGTTGATTGTATTTTATTTTTTTGAATATAACGCTAAATAATATACCGATACTTTAATCTTGGACGTAGTCAGTTGCCTGTTATCTGAACATTCACTTTGACACGAAAGCACCCTCACCTGCTGGTGTAAAATCTAGTCAACTGATACCAACACGAACAACATTCGGAAGAACATTTGCTTGAAATAAACGCATGGAACTTTAGGCAAACCAAAACACTGCTTGATATGTGACAACTTCAGCAAGATTTTCCTTTGTCCCAACTGAACTATGGGTCAAGGACCACTTTGTATCCAAGCTTAGGAGATTATTCCCTTATAATATACGTGTCAAACGCTTCATCTTCTGTTCCTCAACTCACCGTCAAGAGAGAACAAACAGACTTATATGGGTATCAAATATGGCGAGGAGTCTTTAAAGAAGACACCTAAACCCACACATGGGACCATAATGAAGTGTTTGTTACAAATGTTAGGCAGCCATAATTTAATTGGAAGGAAATTGAGGCAACGGAAATATATATATTTTTTATCTCACATAAACAACTTTTTTAGTTTTTCTAAACCTTTCGAGTACAAAATTACACTTGGGTATGGAATTGCTCTAGCTAATAATTGTGCCCCTTTGAGAGGTTTATTGCAAATATGACCTTGAAGACAGTTTGATTGAGGAGTTGCATGACTATTTATTAGCATATCCAGAGCGGTGTGTGTTGGATATTTGTCTTGTATTGTTAGCTTGGTTCTCTTTAGTAGAGTATTTTTTTTCAAATCTCTGACGTCCTAATCTGAACATTTGTCAGAAGAACAAATTTTTATGTTAACAGTACACTAACACATTTACTTACGAACCGTAGTTTTGGCAAATATATTTTCACTGCATTTATTTCAGTGTCTCTTCTTTCCAGATGTGCAGATTTAATCCAAACAGATTCTGCAAATAAGTTGAAACGCAAGTCAGCTCACAACAGTAAAGAGAAAAGAATGAACAGTATAGAGAAAATAATCAGAAACAAAAAAAGACTGAGGAGCGATCTTAGCTCCAACAAATGCGACTTTTGTGGTAAAGAGTTCACCCGTCATAAGATGTTGATTCACCGCAGGATCCATACCGGTGAGCGTCCGTTTGTCTGCTCATCGTGCGGGGAGGCGTTTGTGTCGAAAGGTGCCCTGACCGTTCACATGGTGATACACAGCGACGAGCGCCCCTTTTCCTGCAAGATCTGCCACCGAGCTTTCAAGCGGGCGTTCGAGTTGAAAGACCACAACAAAATACACACTGGGGAGAAGAACCACATCTGCGACATCTGCGGCTATTCGTGCATTCAGAGGACTAACCTCGTAAACCACCGCAGGAGACATCTGTTTGAGTACAAGCTGAGTTGTGACATATGCAGCAAAGGGTTCTACACAAAGACAGAACTTCAGGAGCATAGGAACGGCCATACAGGAGAGAAACCATTTCAATGCGACACGTGCGGTGTCTCGTATCGCTATCGGTACCGGCTGACTGTCCACAAGAAGAAACACGAGGCGGGCTACATCCCTCCGGAGAAGGCGTACAAGTGTGAGATATGTAACAAGACGTATTCTCGTAAGCAGGTGCTGCTCCTGCACATGAAGTCGCACACCGGGGAAAGTCAGTGCATTTGCGACATCTGCGGCAAGGCGGTTTCGAGCCGGGACTACCTTAAGATACACGTCCGGACGCACACCGGCGAGAAACCGAATGTTTGCGATGTCTGTGGTAAAGCGTTCATTTCGAAAAAGTATCTCAAGATCCATTTCCGCACTCACACGGGTGAGCGCCCGTACACTTGTGAGTTCTGCAGTAAGAAGTTCACCCAACAGTCTTCCTTGATTGTCCACAGGAGATCGCACATAGAAAGGATTCACGTGTGTCACATATGCAAGAAGTCTTTTACCACAAAGGCATTCTTAGGGATGCACTTGAAAGAACATAACACAGTTTACTAATTAATGGACCTGTTAAAGTTCCATACAGTATTTTTTATAGGGTAGTTAAACTAATTTTTAAATTAAGACTGGATCTGGCAAGCCTTATAAGGTCTTCCGTATTTTATTATATTTTATTTAAAAAACATAAAAAAATCTTGTTTATTTTTTTGTAACTTATCTAGTCAACAAAGGAGACTTGAAACATACTTGGTTTCAATATATACGACTTTTAAGTTTGGTGAACTTCAAAACCCAATCAATTAAATGCCATAAAATTATTTGCAGCTCTGAGGGTTGCAATTATATACTCTTAGAAATAAATTATTGTTATAATAAACAGGGCCCGGATGGACTTTGATGATCTAAAAAATGATCTAACGATTCTAAAAAAATGATTTACACATAAAAAAATTACCTAAAACCACGAAAAAACAAACTAGTAATGAATGTACATGACTAGATCAAACATGCATAAAAAAAGAGCTTATAAAATATATGCACAATGTAAAGCCTTTAACAACTAAATTCTTTTATTCTCTTAAATGGAACATTGATCTACAAATATCTGCTACAGAAGTGGCAACTACCCCCCTCCCAATGCAACCCTCTATTGCCTATTTGCAATCTCACCAGGAATGTGTATTTTACAACCAAACAAGCAAAGAGGACACAAAGTTAGCTGCCTGCACTATCTTATTATTCTGACAATTGTATGTTAAAAACATCCATGTTTGAGTATTCATACGTTTAAAGTACATTTATAACATATGCCTTTAAATGACTCAATTGATAAAAAAACACCTAAAAATCCAAATCGATAAAAAATGACATATAAATATACATTTCTACAAAATGGCTATAGAGTTGATGTGTTTATGAACATTGTATTTGACAAATCAATAATAAAAAAAGACATATCCTCAAAATCCAGACCCTGATAATAACTAATTTAATAATTGAGATCTCAGCTCTTGTTGGAATCTTGAAGGTGGCGTTACTCTTTAAGAGCCAGATTAGAAAATTGGTGGGGACACAAGTTTCTTAACATTCTTACTTTTTATTCTCAAGCTGGGGAGGTGCTTGTGTGTTAGCCCAAATACCGGTCAAAATAGTGAAAGTAATCGTGAAAAAGTCTTGATTTTCATAGGAAGCCACGATGACCTGGCGGTCTAAGGATAATATGTTGGACTTCTGTGCTGGGGGTCCGGGGTTCAATCCTTGGTCCTGGTACAGATTTATCTGATTGCCAAACCCTTCCTTCACCTCTGACAAGACACGTATTAATCACAACTTGTGAATGTGTGGAATGCCAGGCCTCTGTCGTGGCTCGGATCCCACGTTAAAATGTAGGTCCTCCATTTCACCTTACAATCACCCTACCATTACATATTAGCGTAAGTGCGTATAACCCAAATGGGTAGTAAGACTCTAGAGAACTAATAATAATTAATATGAAACTCAGGTTACCACAAAGATTGGGGTGGGGTGGATACAATCATTGTATCTACATTATAATCCTGTTTAATTATTGATTTAAAGATAAACCGTAGAGTAATCCCCACGTAAGTATCATTGTGTGTTTTTATTAATTATTTAGGTTAACTTTATAATTAGTAAATCAAATAAGTCGAATTTGCAGAATGATAAATTTAAGCGACTCTCAATCATTGTCACTGGTCGAAAGTTGGCTCCCTATAAAAATCAGGGTTTGGCTATTGACCGGTGAACCCCAGGAAGAAAGATTGATGTAGATGAAAAAGAACGCTTTGGCAAGGTTGTAACAAACAAGACTAAAGTGTGTAAGTGTGTAAGTGTGTGTTGGGAGAGTGAACAGTTTGAGAACTCTCTATTTTCATGTGTATCGTTTATATGATATTTCACATAATTATATATATCAAATTATTTTCTTGTAAAATAACTGAAAATAAAATGTTTTATAAATTATGTATACATTTATTTCAGCACTATTTGGTTTATCATCATACTTAAAAAAAAACTTTTTTTTTGTTCAGACAAATTCAATGTTGCT
>CABFOW010000174.1:143569-189079 GCA_902141385.1 Timema californicum
GGGGCGAGTTAGAGGGATGGGACATACTTTTTTAGTCGGGAATTTTAGGAAATGATCAGGGGAAAATCAGGGAAAAGGTCGGGGATTTCATTGGTCAAGTTTAGTAGACACCATGGCTTTATGCTGCCGATGGTATAAGTATTTGTAGAAATGTGGGTATCATGATAGATTAAATAGCCAAGCTATTTCATTTGTAATCACGGTTATAACCGCAGCTAAATATCATATACTGTAATTAATAAATGAAGAGGAAAAGTTTTCACCAAATCCCAGGAAACCCTTTGGCAGATATTCAACTGTTGAGATTATTATGTGAAGAATATTAAACTCTTATGCTTCTACCGGAGTAATATTTGGTTTATTTTGCTGATTCTTTTTGTTACAAAACTACTAAAATACTGCCCTAGCATCCCATTATAAGGACATGGCCATTTAGGGTTAGGTGTCCGACTAAACCCATACAGGCTGTTAACATATTTACGCTTATAGAGTAAGGATGAGGGAAGGTAGAATTTATAAATAATTGGCCCGAACTTTCATTTACATAGAAAGAGAGTTGTAAACTTAAAAAAAACAACCTCATTACACTTAGCTGAGATTCGAACCCGGGCCTCTTTGTCACCGACAATCCAGTGTATTTAAAATATGACATATCAGAGAGTCTGAGCACTGGTGAAAAAATATCAAAACTAAACCTGTGCAATGTACTAACTTTTGCTTTGTCAAATACTTGTACAATTAACGTTTGTTTTAAATTCAGACGGACCAAAATTTCAAAAGGTCACATTAGTTCTAAGAATAAACATGTCAGGAAGTTGTTTTGATTTTTTCGTTTTAAATGACAATGATCTCTTCCTTACAGGTGTCCGAAAGAAATAGCTCTAAATAATATCGACTCCTCCGACGCCAGCTTTGTTCTTCCCAAAGAGATAAGCGATAAGACAGTCCCGTGTTCTAGTAAAGCTAAGCCTGTGAAAACATTGAAGATTGTTGTAAAGAAAGGACAGTTAGTATATAACCCTGCGACAAAACTATCTTCTTGCGAGCACGTTCATAAATGTAACACATGTGGACGAGGGTTCAAACGTAAAACCACGTTAGACTATCACATAATGTCTCACAGCGACGACCGCAATTTCGACTGTTCCATTTGTAAGAAGAAGTTCAAGCGAGACAAGGACTTGAGGAATCACCTGACGACTCACAACAGGGAACACATGAGGTATTTCTGCGACTCTTGCGACTACGTGTGCAACCGCAAATCCAACCTGGAACTCCACCGCGTTCGAAGACACTCGAAGGAGTTCAGTTTTTTCTGCGACATTTGCGGCAAAGGTTTCTGTTCCGACTCTCAGCTGCGATACCACCGTAATAACAAGTCTCACACGGGTGAGAGTCGGTGCGTGTGCTCGGTGTGCGGCAAGACGATCTCTAACAAGTACAATCTCAAAGTGCACGTTCAGACACACACACCGGACAAGCAGATCGTGTGTGATGTGTGCGGCAAGACGTTCACGCAGATGAGCAATCTCAAGATCCACTATCGGATCCATACGGGTGAACGCCCGTACTCGTGTGAGGTGTGCGAGAAGAAATTTACGCAACAATCATCTTTGAAGAGCCACAGAAAACTTCACTTTTAACTTTTGTTAAAAAACACTTTTCAATAGGGACTAACTACACGTAATAAATCGAGAATATGCTTAGTGATGAAATTAATTTTGGATTGGGAGGGCTGACACATTTACTGCATACCCTTTGTCATAATTAGCTATATAACATTCAAAAGTCATGAAATATTGTATTTTCATTTTTGTTATGTTTGGCAAATTATGTATTTATATAGTGGTAAATTAAAAAAAAAAGGATACAGAACACGGGAATTGAACTCAGACAGCCTTGGCTTGACCAGGTTTGATTCCCTTGTTCAGGTGTCATTTTTCAATTACCAATACGATACTTAATGTGGATATTATATCTTGAACCCTAGATTTAGGTTTTCCAAGTTTTGCTAATCAAGTACGTTCGATTGTATAAGCGGTATCTTCCTTACATTTATATATTTGTTATTTACCCGTGAATATTTATTGGGGGAACTAAGCGTGTACTTTTACCTTGAAAGGTAGCAAACTTACCCCGCTAGGTAAAACTATTGTACAGCTTTAAAGATAGGATCATGGTATAATCGATCAAGGTAAGACTGTTACCTTGCTTGGTAAATGGAGTATACATCAATTTGTATGTATTTGCATTCAAATTAAAATTTAAAATTATGGTTTCTAAAAGTAAATCCTTGTGTATTGTTTTTAAAATTTTACAAAAACATAAAATTGAGCTTAAAGTTAAAAAGAGATAATTAGCTCAACTGGAATAATAAAAAAAACTAACAAAATAGGTTTTATCATATGAATGTATCACACACTGGGGCTCACTAAACAAATATCTAGTTTGTAATTTATCATTCTTCGTAAAGGGGAATTATTTATTACCTTTTATAAACCCGCCTCAGGGGCGTAGTTGGCTAACGCGCTCGTCGTGTTGAGCTCGACTGCTGAGGACGGGGAGATCGAAGTTCAAATCTCGGTCGGGTGAACTGAGGGGGGTTTTTCCTAAATGGTTTTCCACTCTCCCTCTCCCTCCATGCAAATGCGGGTTCACTTCCTCTAACTAAACCTTCCCAATTCCTAATCCATTAGAGTAATTAGTACTTAAAGCGTATAACCTGAACGGGTAGTAAGACACGGTGCTAAATAATTATTATTACCTTTTATAGAAGTGTCATATCCTTCACTTATTAGCAATTCTGGAAATCATGTTAAGTCCTACCAGCGAAAAGTCATTGGAATCAACATTCTGACATAACTTGTAAAGCCCATCATAGTTTGGCCACTTGGCTAGTGATATTTCCCCCCACCTTCCCCTAGCGTTGCTGTTACCAGGTTAATGACCTCTTGTTGAACGATTGGAATTGTTCTTGGTTTTACCTGCAGATCAGCTCAGCATCCAGTGAATATAAGTTTTGTCTGTGGAAAATCGTAGGGAGAAAAGGGATGATAGATTAGAGATTGTAATGTGGAGAAGGGCTAGTCGATATTTTCGCCCAGGGCAACAAAATAAGTACACAAGAATTGAACACGAATTAAACTATTTTGTGCACAGTTTAATTGTAATTTTGTTCTTACAAAAACACCTTTTGTGCGATTACATTTGGTTATTTGATGGCACTGAGAAGGTTGATATACCTAAGCTTACGTTTCTTTTCAGTTCTGCTTTGTTAAAAATTGCTTGAATCTTTAGAGTGGTCCTCCCGGATTTTAAAGTTACCCTTTCTATCCTACCTAATCTTTACCGAGGATAGAAAGATATAATATTAAGTATTATCTTAGACATATTAAACACAGTAATAAACTAGGCTTCACTTTTCATGCCTGTGATTGTCTTTTTTTTTAAAAAAATAAAAAAATAGTGAAAGTTAGCCTAATACCATACTTTTATTTCTTATTTGCAGGTTCTCTAAACTGATTTACGTAGTATATTACCCCACCACCGATGTGAATGGATCTGGTCCTTCCAACATGATTGGAAATATTTTGATACCACATTCGCCAAAAGTAGGAAACACTTTGGTATCACCGCCGTTAAAAGTAGAAAACACTTTGGCACCGGAATCATCGAAAGAAGAAAATATTCCGGCAACACAGTCGTCAAAAGTAGAATATATGTTGGTGCCACAGTCTTCAACTGTGGAGAATATTCTACTACCCCAATCGCCAAAAGAAGAAGATATGTCGGTACAGCAGTTGTCAGAAGAAGAAGAGGAGGAGGAGGAGGAGGAAGAAGAAAGAGATGAAAATATGATCTTACCACACATGCTCGAGGGCGATAGGGATATGTACTGTGTTGAGTCAATTTTCACTTCCATTGCTAGTCCTAAAGAAAAGAGCGCAACGTCTCGCAAACCCGTGATTCATAAGTGCACAATTTGCGGTAGAGAGTTCAACAGGAAAAATGGTCTAACGAGACACAAGGCAGTGCACAGCGCTATTCGTCCTTACGAGTGCCCTACCTGTGACAAACGGTTCAAGAGAAAATGTGAGCTAGACCTCCACAAAGTGACGCACACCGACGCTAAACAGTATGCCTGTGACATATGCAGCCTGGTGTGCAACCGGAAAGGTAATCTTGACTCGCATCGTAAGAGACATTTCAACGCGTTCACTCATTTCTGTAGCGTGTGCACCAAGGGGTTCTACGACAGTTTCACCATGAAGAGCCACAAGAGGACACACAACAAACTGAAACCCTTCCTTTGTGATCTATGCGGCTGGAAATTCACGACCGGCGCTCAGATGGCGAAACACAAGCTTAAACACGCCCCCGGTTACAAGTCCGAGCTGTTCAGGTGCGACGACTGTGATAAATGTTGTCTGACAAAGTCAAATTTGATGTCGCACGTCAGACGGAGACACGCCGCCGAGGTGGTGCCTCAGTGTATTTGCGACATTTGCGGTAAATCGTTATCCTCTAAGGAGTACCTCGTACTTCACAGACGCATACATACAGGAGAAAAACCACTGTCTTGCGATGTGTGCGGAAAGGCGTTCACTCAAGCCAAGTATCTGAAAGTTCATCAGCGCACCCATACGGGAGAGAGACCATTCTCTTGTAACGTCTGTGAGAAACGTTTTACCCAGCGAAGCAGTTTAAATGCACACATGAAATCATACCATAAGTATACAGAACCAACCACATAGTCCCAAGCATATATTGTTAGAATTATTCGACAAGTTATAAATAAACCCACCAAAAGCTGCATTTCACAGTATTGAATCCATTTGATTATTCAAAGTACTCATATTGTAATTTTTATAAATGTTGGTGTTACTAAATCTTAAAATAAAGTGTGTTATCTTAAAATGGTTTAGTTGTTTTTTAGTTTGTTTTTATTCGATTATTACATCAAAGAATCATAACATCGTGCTCAAATCTTGATCTTCATTACTTGCAAATCACTCTGATGGAGGTTGTCTAATATTTTTTTCTTCATTTATTTGGGACTACATAAAATATTTGTAGGTATTGAATGTACATTTACACGTGCAAAAATCATACACACATTACCAACACCCTTTATTTTCGTGTGCATCATGTTTTACTGACCGCCTCTGTGATATAGGGGTCAGACTTCCTGATTTAGATCCAGACGTCCAGGGTTTGATTCCTGGGAGTTACAAATTTTCTTTGAAGCAGTAGGTCTGGAATGGGGTCAACCTCAGCCTTGTGAGGACAAACGAGGAACTAATTTAAGGAAAAAGTAGCGGCTCTGGTCTATAAAACTGAGATTAATGGCCGGAGAGTTTATTGTGCTACCGGTAACTACATGGCACCCTCTATTCTCAAGAAGTTGGCACTATCTTCTCTCCAACAAACAGCGGCTGCTTGATTGATACGGCTTGATTTCAGGAGTTTTTTTGTGTGTCTTACTACCCTTATTATCTATTTGCACTCAGACTAATCAATTAGGGAAAGGATGACGGTATAACCGAGAAATTAAATTAAATTTAAAAAAAATCATATCAGTAAATCCTGCCAAGGTTTGAACCCTGATCTTTACAGTCACTAGTCAAACTTACCTATATTCATGTGTACGCTGAGCAAATCCATGTTTACTGTTGTGTCTAGATTTTGGACTAATATTGATTGTTCTTCACGTTTCCATGTCAAGTTGCTAACGTTACACATTTCCCCTAATACATTCTCATCCAATCACCATTCAGTTGATAACCTATACAGGATTGTTGGTTTTCTTATGAATCTAAACTTACTCTCTTAATTGATTTTATTGCAGTGATTTGTCATTTTCCATTAAGAAAAAATGTTAAATTAGTTATGTTATTTGCTAATTATTGATTGTATTCTTATTTGCTTCCATGTATCGTTATATCGGTTGTTTCTCCATAAATTAATTGGTACAACAATCTTTATCTAACTTTTCAAACTAAAAAACTTATTATTTAAGGATTAAGTATAAAATAAATTTAAATGGCTACATTTAAAATAGATGTGATGCGGCCCAGGTAAACATGCCATGTGTTGCAAAGATCATTCTCCTTTTTTTTATTTCTACCAATATAAAACTTAATTCCGAACAATAATAAAATTACCTCGAGCTAGCTATAAAATTAGTTTTATTTTTTTTAATAATATTTCAAACATCGATATATTTTTTATCAATTTGTGGTAAATGGTGCCAAAGTTTAAGGCTTGTTTTAATTTCCTGAGAAATACCTTATTTAAAGCTAGATTTCTTGTATTATTAGTGTTGTGGTAATCCTGTTTACTTGTTGAGATTGTAGTTATCGTTTCGAACTAACAGATGTCGTTGAAATCTGGAAACCATTAGCATCTGTCCGAATTGACATTTTACGCTCTTCTGAACAATTTCCTCGAGCGACACGTGAAATGTTTTTTCTGGGCCGCATCACACATGTTTTGATTAACTTGTTTATCCATAGTAAAAGTGAATTGGATAAGTCGAGGGAATTCTATGGAACTACTCCAGCGATCACTCGGAAAGATGATAAAAATCCAATTTTAAGGGGACATTCAATGACATCCAGTTGAGGATTGAACCCTGGCTCATTGGGTCTAAGTCGGTCGGATATAGCACATGAAGGTTTTATTGCAGGTCTTTCTTTTCAAATTAGAATGGCAATCTATCAAATGCATACAATTATATAGTAAAACCTTATTAGTCCAAACTAATTGGGACAGAATCTTGTTCAAACCAGTGAAAATTTATCTTTAATGTGAGAATACATGGAGACAGTATTTTCATGAATTTTAAATTGAGTTTAAACAAATTTTCGTTCCTTTAGCTGGTGTATAACATGTAATACGTCCTGTAATTATTTTTAGTTATTGGAAACACATTGTTTTAACTACAACAAGTAAATACTAAGCATATATTATCAAATATAACCGTTTCTTACAATTCTCTTTTAAGTTTGAGCTTGTTAACCAATTGAATATATTTAATTTGAATTAATTTCTTTTCATCATTTTCTGAAAAGTATGTTTGGATTATCCAAAATTTCGAACTTCCGGGGTTTTGGTTTAATTGGGTTTTACTCTATCTAGTATGAGGTTCACTATAGTGAGGAAGTCTAAGGTGTACTTGATAAAACAATAAAATTGAAATATATATTTTTTTTTTTGGCAATAGTAAACAAATTGATAGAGATGAGCTTAGCTAAGTTTTCCCACCTATTTCGGAGCTATCATTATTCACAATTTTTTTTAAAAATATAAATAATTGTTTTTAAATACTCTAACAATGACTTGATTTTACATAATCAGATATTTAGTTTATCAAGTGGTTCAACAAACACAACTAGTATAATCAGGATGGCATTTGTTAATTCCTAGCAAGAGCTTTAACCTAATATCAACATAAAACATACCATATTCTTTAAAAATATACTTGAATATGCACTCCTCCTCTCCCTTTTTTTTACTATCCGTGGCCTGCCTCGGTGGCGTAGTTGGCTAACGCGCTTGTCGTGTTAAGCTCGACTGCTGAGGACGGGGAGATTGAGGTTCGAATCTCTGTCGGGTGAACTGGGGTGGTTTTTCCTAAAATGGTTTTCCACTCTCCCTCCACGCAAATGCGGGTTCACTTTCTCTATTTCAACCTTCCCAATTCCTAATCCATTAGCGTAGTTAGTACTTAAAGCGTATAACCCGAACGGGTAGTAAGATGCGGTGCTAAATAACGATAATAATAATAATAATTTACTATCCGTGAATGTTTTTTTTAACGAGGATTGTATAAATTTTAATATCAAATTTTATTGTCTCTTCCTTCCAGGTGCACTAAACTGCTTAACCTAAATTACCGTGCCTTCCACGACGACTGTTTTGTCCCTTCCAAAGAGATAACACCAAAAACAGCCAAGTCTTCCATTGACCATATAAGTTTGGCTCATGTCAAAGAAGAGACCATTGAGGAACTCACCATAGTTTCAACGTTAAAGTGTGAAACTTATCCGTTGGACCTGTCGAATCAGATTCCCACAAATAAATGTGACATTTGTAACAAAACATATCACAAGAAATCCGATCTCGACTATCATAAAATAACACACAGCGATGTTCGGCCATTCGAGTGCTCCGTTTGTAACAAAAGATTCAAGAGGAAATATGAGGTGACTGTTCACAAGTTAACGCACACCGGTGACCTGAAATACTCCTGCGATATCTGCAACTTTGTGTGTAACCGGAAGGGGAATCTTGAGGCTCATCGCAAGAGACACATGAATGAGTTTGACCATTTCTGTGATATATGCGGTAAAGGGTTCTACAACAATTTCAACTTGCAAGGACACAAAAGAGTTCATATCGGGTTGAAACCTTTCCTCTGTGATCTGTGCGGTTTGGGGTTCTCGTACAAAGCGGCCATGAAAAAACATAAACTTGGTCACAATCCCGGATACAAGCCCAAACCAAAACACGAGTGCGACATTTGCGGCAAATGTTTCCTGTCAAAGTCGAGGCTATCGGTGCACATTAAGCGGCACTACGGGGAGGAGTCGCCCGGGTTTATTTGCGACTTCTGCGGCAAAGCGGTGTCGTCGAAAGACTCGTTGGTGACCCATCAGCGCATACATACCGGGGAGAAGCCTCTGTCTTGTGATATTTGCGGGAAGGCGTTCAGCCACGTTAAGTATGTTAAAGTTCATCGCAGAACTCATACGGGGGAGCGGCCATATTCTTGCGACGTTTGCCAGAAAACTTTCACCCAACGAAATAGCCTCACTGCACATAAGAAGTCTCACAAATAAGTAATTATTTATGGCATGGATTTCTTTCATTGGTAACTTATTTTTAATAAAATATATTTAAAAATGTTTTGATTAGAAAAAAATTGGTCTTGGAAAAATAACAACCTTAGATCTTATAACATTATTGCATTTTTAACAATATTAACTTTTAGGTGTAAATATTTTTTATTTCACTTAAATTTGCCTATGCTATATATTAGAGATGTACCGATCCAGTAAAACCAATCATGAATACCGATAGTTTAAAATAATTGTTCATGCTAAGATTATTTACACCGAGTAGTCCCGATTATTGATTAATAACTATTGGGAAATATGAGTAAGAAAATGCTAACAGTTAATGTAATTAATAAATAAAAATTTTAATTAAAAATCAACAGTTAAAGCATTTTTGAGCTTAAATTTTGATTAATCTTTGCATAACCAGTGAAAGTTGAAACTAGATTGTTAGTTTTATCAATGATATGAACTCATATTTCTTTATCTGGTTACGTAATATTTGCATAACCTGCAACCCAGATGCAGTGTGTAGATAAGTTTTTTTGTTTTTTTTTCAATTTTGATCACTCAATTCCTACCTAAAAATGTTGCTATAAATTTCACTTTAAAAACCGATTAGTTAGCATAATAATTGCCGATGCACTAAGAATCGTCCGATAACGATTCATCGGTATCTGCATCGGTACACCCCTACTATTTATAGTTTTTTCTTTTCAGTAAAATTAAAAATTGTATCATGAAAATATGATTTAACATCGAAAATGGGTATAAATTTGGACAAATATTTAACATCTCTTCCACAAAGTAATTATTTTTATTTTTAAATATGATTTTTTATTTTAATTTTGAACAACAAATATTTACAATCTGCCCTCATAAGGTTTCATTACTGTAATTTTGCTTGCATCATTTTACAGTTCAAGACATATGGGTTAAAACATATTAGACACCTTAAATCAATTATATTTACCAAGGATTCCTAAAAAAAAGGTCACTGGAATTATTTAAGAAAGAATTTTTCTCTAAGATTATTTTTGAGAAACTTGTGTATTTTAAGGTCTCCACTGAAGGAATAGTATGCTACAATGCAATTATCTCTTCCTTGCAGGTCGTTGAAAGATATTTATCTTAATTGTGTGAGAAGCTCGGCTGGCTGCTCCCAAGACACAGGGGCTTCTAAATTATCAGTTTCGCAAGAAACAGAGGATGTCGAGGACGTTGTCAAATTTGTATTGATTCCGAGTAAAAGGGGCTCCTCTAAGTTAATATCTATAGATAATGTTGTTTCTGTCAATTCTTGCCAACCTTTCATCTGCGATGTGTGTCATAAAGAGTATGTTTCAATCGACTCTTTACGCAGACACATGAAGAGGCACAGAGAGGAGCGACCCTTCACGTGCAACATATGTAGGAAATGTTTCAAATGCAAGAGTGAGCTGGTCGCCCACCAGACGGTGCACAACGGAAACTTCAAGTTTCGCTGCGAGTTCTGCCGGTACGTGTCGAACCGCAAGACTAACCTAGTGTTACACCGGAAAAGGCATCTGAAGCAGTATTCCCTCAGCTGCGACATATGTAGAAAAGAGTTCTATTCGAAAGGGGATCTGAGGGAACATATCAGCAGACACCACTCTGGTATCAAGCCTTTCCTGTGCGATATCTGCGGTTGGGGGTTCATCAGCCACTACGCCATGTCGCAGCACAAAATGAAACATGCCCCGGACTATAAACCGGCGCACAGGTTCGTGTGCGACTCGTGCGGCAAAGGTTTCATCTCCAGAGGGAACCTGAAGGTGCACATAAAGCAGCACACCGGGGGCTCTCCGGAATACATCTGCGACTTTTGCGGCAAGGTCCTGTCGACTCGGGACTCGCTGAAGCATCACCGGCGAGTGCACACCGGAGAGAAACCTTTTGTTTGTTCGGTGTGCGGCAAAGCTTTCAGCGCTAAGAAATATCTGGACGTTCACCACAGGACACACACGGGGGAGCGACCGTACTCGTGTGAGCTCTGTGGTAAGAGGTACACTCAGAGGTCCACTTTACAGAATCATAAGAAAGTGGCTCACTCAAGTTAGCACCACAGGACACACACGGGGGAGCGACCGTACTCGTGTGAGCTCTGTGGCAAGAGGTACACTCAGAGGTCCACTTTACAGAATCACAAGAAAGTGGCTCACTCAAGTTAGACACGACCCTTATCTCGTATTATTTATTTAAGCTATGATACAATGGCTTTAAATTTATCAAATTTAGTTGCCATTAAATGAGTTAAAAACGTAATAATTTATTAAGTGGATGGATGTCTCTTTAATTTGATATTAGTAATGACTAAGATCAAAACTGTATTAAATCTTGAGTATTGTCAAATATGGACTTCAGGCATACAAGTTTATGTTGTAATAAGCTTATCGTATATTTATGAACTTATTTATTTTATTGTGTACAAAAACCATCCCTGTCTTTCGAGGGATTAGGCTGGGCAGTATTTTTGACTAACATGGCCTCTAGTGTATTGTCAACTGGGGTAACTTTGGATGGTGGGGTAGTATTAAACCCATTGATATAAAATTATATTTAATCTATTCCTGCAGAAAAAAAAAAGTGGGCACAACTTGTGTATAATTCCAAAAACTTGTCATTTTCTCAAAATATAATTTTTTTGAGAACACGTTATCTGTTAACTCGGTTATTCCGGTTGACAGCACTCATAAGCTGCACAACTCAATACGACTGTGTTATCATACCATAACACTAAAGTAAATTATTGGTCATAGGGAATAACATTCTTGGTAATGATCAAGGTGGAATGGAAGGGGACGCGAGAAAAGGCCAGTGTTTTTTGGACAAAACAAATAAATATTGTTCCAGTACAAACATATAGTTTTAATTTTCTTATCATGGTGACATCTGTCATCAGCATAGCAGCATTATCTAACAAATTTTTCAAACGAAGAGAAAATGTTTTCATTAAATTCCAGAACACTTTTTACTGATATCAAAATTTTTTTGTGATCACCGTGTTAAGAATATTAAGGTCTTTATTTATACTATAGCAATATTTAATTTATTTTGGCCAAAGAACCCAAAAAAACTGCAATAAACATCGGCTTTTTTTTTTTTTGCACCACCTTTCGTCCCAGCTTAAAAACCATTTAATTGGTTTGTATAATCAATAGAAGCAATAGGCGTGTTACTCCTAGCCTGCTCATGCCTAATCTATACACCCTTTGCCAGATGTGACCAATATAATGTAATTGCTGCACTTAAGCAAATCTTCCCTGCTAGTAGTCGTTCTCAGACATGACCAATATCTCCCTCGGTTTGTGACACCAATAAAAGCAAAAGGGTTGCAGTACATGTTGGGCCATTTGGCGGTCGATTTTATGAGCGTCTTAGAAGCAATATTTCTAGGTCAGAAATTGTTTGTTCTACCATGTTGAACCTATTAAATTGTGTTTCTGAACAGCTCAATTAAAAAAATTTGATTTGCATATTTTCTGTAACGTTAATAGAATGGATGTTTGTATTATAGTTGTCCAAGAACTTTTTTTTTCAATTTATTATGTTTATGTCAAATGTAATATCGAAGAATTAATTTTTGTTTATTTTATCCTGTTGATAAATACTGCAATTAAAAAAAAAATCTTTCTGAAAGTAAATACTTTTGTTTTTATAAAAACATGTGTCTTCATGTTGACTTGACTGAAATAAAACTGATGAACAAATTCACTGTTCGAATCTTATCTCTTCCTTACAGGTCCTCAAATCCCGCTTTTCTGTTAAAATATGCCGATGTCTCTTACCCTGGACTGTCTCAAGAAATACAACTAAAGGACCCGATATTTAGACACACACATTTTTGGAAATGTGATGTGTGCGATAAAGAGTACAGTTGTGAAAGTGCTCTCCAGCAACACAAGAAGCGACACACAGAAGACAGACCGTTTGTGTGCGCAAAGTGTGACAAAAGGTTTAAACGTCGGTGCGAACTCGACGTCCACAACTCTGTTCACAGCGGTGTTTTCAAATACTTTTGTGATCTTTGCAACTATGTTTCAAACCGCAAGGGGAATCTGGATTCTCACCGCAAACGGCATTTCAACAAGTTTACGCACACTTGCGATACTTGTCTGAAAGGGTTTCACTCTAAATCAGCGTTGCAAGAACACAGCGCCAGTCACACCGGCGTGAAACCGTTTCTTTGCGATGTCTGTGGGTGGGGTTTCTTAAACAGATACTCGATGACAAAACACAATATGAAGCACAATCCTTCTTACAAACCAGACTACAAAAACAAATGCGCCGCCTGCGGGAAGGGGTTTGTGTCTCGAGAGAACTTGTCCATGCACATGAAGCGGCACGCGGGCGAATCGCCGGACTACGTGTGCGACATTTGTGGTAAGGTCGTGACGACTCGCCAATCTCTCAAATTGCACCGGCGAATACACACGGGAGAAAAGCCTTATGCTTGTTCGGTGTGTAGTAAGACGTTCAGTGACATTAGCTATCTGAAGGTTCATCACCGGACTCACACGGGCGAGCGGCCGTTCGTTTGTGACTTGTGCGGGAAACGTTTCACCCAGAGGTCCTCTCTTCTTATTCACAAGAAATCTCACCGACTTCACCATTAACTTGTTCATATGATTGAAGTATAGTTTTACTCTCACTAGCAAATTGGTTGAGCAGCCTGGCCTTACCTTGAACCAATAGTTTATATGCGCTGTGCCTAGTGAACATAGAAACTGAGATGTGCACATTTCGTTGGGAGATCCAGAGGGGTGTTGAATATGGCGGGCATAACCATCCTCAATTTCAAAAACCACTTGGTAAAACATTAATACCTGTAAATACAATAAACCTATTCAATGAAACTTGAACATAAAGTACATACTAGAAATGTTAGGACATTTGTATTATAAATATGGTTCATAGTATGCTATATACATTTAACTACAGTAGCCCCATGGCTTCTTTGGTGCTGACTGACAGCTTTAAAAAGTTACCAGCCCAAATTACGTATCCCTACGCCAAACCAGATTATCTGCAAAAACATGTGTTTATCATCTGTCACTTCTGAAAGTCAAAATTTAGGTTATACCTAAATGTTGACTGTCAGAAGTCAGCTTTAAGCTGTCCGTCAGCACCAAAGAAGCCGTGGGGCTACTGTACCTTTTGATAATTTGGTTTGTTATGCAAAGAACAAATTCAATACACTTGTTAGGGAAGTACCCTTTGTTTTATTCATTAACCTCGTAGTGACTTTGTCACTCAACATATGTAACGTCCAAACCCTCATCGGCTACAATCTTGTCGATGTCTGTGTTGGCGATTGGTACATTCATTTGATAGCATTTCGTGGAACTGAATCTAACCATCACAAGAAAATAGACAAGCAAACTAAATCTTGACAGTAACATAAAACATTATTTTCTTGACTTCAAATGGTTTGCTTATTTATTACTTTCCAGCATTTGTATTACTACAGCCCTTTATAGTGTATAATTTAATTTCATATCACAAGTGAAATTTATTCGATTGATTACTGTATTTATTATTTATTTACAAATAATTTTTTTTTTTGCAATCAGAATATAATGTATTTTTTAAATCTGATGAGCCTGCTTATAGAGTTGTGCCTGCTAAATATGTTATCATCATCATCAACATCATCATCTTGATGAACAGTTTCCAGCCACAGGCCGAGTCTGGGACATTGGGCTCTCCGACTTATCCCTCTCCATCACCTTTCCTCCATACTCCCTTTAGCCACCTGTCCTTCAGTCTTCCTCTTATCCGCTTACCCCCCACCTCAATATCCAACATTTTCTTTGTTATCTTCCCGTCCTCCATTCTCCTCACATGACCGTACCACCGTAGTCGTGTCCTCTCTGTCCTGGCTCCTCCTCAACTGTTCCTCTCAACCTCTCAACTCTCCTCCTAACCATCCTTGTCACTTCGATAATACTTCTTGGCAGTTTCATTTCACGGGCTTCTATCCTGCTCCTTCATTTCCCATAGTTTCCGCTGCTTGGGTCAATATTAGTACATAGTGCGCCCTCTAGAGCACTCCTCTACACTTAACTCGGCACATTCCCGCCACGGAGGGAAAATATGTTAGTATATACGCATAACTTAATTGTTTAGCATTTGATAATGACTATCATCGCTTCAAGAAAATCTCGATCCCTTCTATGAATAAACTATAAATGTACTTATTTATATACCATTAAAAAAAATAGAAAAGTTTAATCTAATTGATCAATGCTTTTCAAACCCAGCATTATTTAGACCTGCATCTACTATTGTACCAATTTAATTTTTACTATAATACTATTGTATGAAGGACATTACAATAAAAAAATAACTGATATGTGTTGTGAAATGTTAGTAAAACTAGTTGTCTCTTACTTTCAGGTGCACAAAGAATATTCACTTAAGCTATCTCGAAAACTACGACTCCTTGGATGGTCTTGTCGCATTAAGTGAGATAGAGAGAATAAACTTTCCTGTCACATTATGGCACAAACCAAAGTCACAAAGCTCCGCCTTTGTAGGAATCAATAACGATTCCAATGGAAACATCATAGGGGAGGGGAAAAATCCTGACGCCACTGCTCTTGAGAAGTCAATCTCGGACAAAATGATTGGAAAGGGGGATGAGCGCCTGGAGAGTGATACGAAACCGTTCAAATGTGAAATGTGTTATAAAGAGTTTGATTCGACCGTCAAGTTCATGCGCCACCAATCGCGCCACAACGACTTGAGACCTTTTTCCTGTACAGTGTGCCACATGAAATTCAAAGCAAACGGAGCTCTCAAGAATCATGCCGTTGTCCATTCTGGCACGTTCAGCTATTCTTGCGACAAGTGTAACTATGTCTCAAACAGGAAAGGGAACTTACAGACTCACCAAAAGAAGCATTTGGGGTACTTTTCTCATTTCTGTGACTTTTGCCAGAAAGGTTTCCACTCAAAGTTTGCCTTAGTGGAGCATAGAAATGTCCACACGGGGTTAAAACCGTTCCTTTGTGATATCTGCGGGATGTGTTTCTTGAGGAAAGACAGGCTCCGAGCGCATAACATGAAGCACCGGTCCGAGTATAAGCCGTGCGTGAAAGAATGTGACCTGTGTCACAAAGTTTTTGCGCACAGAAACAGTCTGAAGAGACACATAAGTCGGCACATGAGTAAAACTCCTGAGTTTGTCTGCGACGTTTGCGGGAAGTGTGTCGCAACCGCCGCCTCCTTGAGGACGCACAAAAGGATACACAGCGGAGAGAAGCCTTTCGTATGTAACTTTTGCGGGAAACCCTTCAGTGACAATAAGTATTTGAGCGTTCATTTACGCACACACACAGGAGAACGCCCATACACCTGCACATACTGCGACAAAACGTTCACTCAGAGATCTTGTCTCTTGGGTCATATTAAGTTACATCACGTGCCAAAGTAATGTTATGGGCCCTAAAATGACAGATGCTTATTAAAAACTGGTTAGTTTAAGCCCTTTTTGTAAGAGGGATGACTATCATAAGTGTTCATTAGAGTCAAAACCAATGTTGTATTATCTATTTCTAAGTATTTAATATATGTACCACATGTGAATCACACGTATCCTGAATTGTCAAAACACACCTGGTGGCTTACACTGAAAGATCTTCTTACCTTGACTGATCAAACTATAGCCAAATCTTATTCCATAGTGGAATCATTCAAGGTAAGCTGTCCAGAAACTATAACCCTTCTTCCCATTCACTGCTAGTTCGTAAATCTGGCAGTAACAATGCCGTCGTGGGGTAGTTTTAGTCGAGTTCCCTCCTCAAGGTAGAAAGGTTATTGCTGCCAACAATGAAATACAAAATAATAATAATAAATTGTCACTGATGTTTTAGTGACAAACGTGTTATTTAATTGTTTGGATGTTCTTCAACTTGTGTTGTTTATACTTATTTATAACTGTTTGATAGAATATACTTTTCCTAGCTTCACACAATTTTTTATGTGATATTTCAATTTCTGTAAATTATCAGTTTTTCCTGTATTGACAAAAAAAAAGAAGTTTTCCAAGCTGGTACATTTAATATTTTAGCAAAATAATATAAATATTTGTAACGTTCAAAATAGCTTACAACAAAAGAAGAAACACATTTTATTATTGGTGTAGTGCTCACCTTAAAATTATAGAACGTTTTTCACATGCATATAAAACAAAGGAAGGGACAGACCATTTTCTATCTTGTCGGGGAAATTATTGTTCTCTAGCTCAATAAACTAGGTGTGAGTTGGTGTAGGAGATTGTTAGTTTTCAAAGGCAGTAGGAAATTACAAATCAATTTTACTTTTTACAGAAAAGTTTAGTCTTTTTTTTACAGATGTTAAGTTTTTCTTCGTAGAAAGTAAAGATAAAGTATCATTTATATGATGATCATTTTATTTATATTCTTGTTATGATTGCAAAGCCCATAAAGTTAAAAGAAAAATCACTTTAATTAAGGGTTATACATAAACCATATAACACTTTTTTCCTTACCTTTATTACCCTTCCTAATCCCATGTGATACCATTTAGACATATAGCATGACCCCTCTCCCCTCTCTAAACTGTGTTATGTAACTTTTTACATCACAGGTGAATGTTGTTATTTGACTATAAGGAAACACAGATTCACTACAACTCAGAATCAGAAGTTATTTATTATTAGGTTTATTTCATCATCAAGTGTTTCGGTGACCTGGCGGTCTAGGAGGCAAGGTGTTGGACTTCTGTGATGGAGGTCCGGGGTTCAATTCTCGGTCTCGGCACAGATTTATCTGATTACCAAACTCTTCCTTCACCTCTGAGAAGACGTGTATTATTCACAACTTGTGAATGTGTGGAATGCCAGGTCTCCACCATGGTTCGGATTCCACGTTAAACTGTAGGTCCTCCATTTCATCTCACAATATCCATTTCATCTCACAATCACCCTACCATTACACATTAGCGTGAGTGCGTACAACCCGAACGGGTAGTAAGACGCAGTGCTAATAATAATAATAATAATCTGCTTCCAGCCTGTGGCCAGGTCAATTTAGTAAAATTCCTCCATCTTTCTCTGTCCTTCCACCTTTAATTGCTTCCATTCATATTCTCCCACTTGCACACTTGCTGTTAACTACTCCTCCAATCTCTCTACTGTCTTATGTACTTCCAATCTCTATACTTTCTCATGCACTTCATGTACTCGTGTATTTCTCGAATAACTTAATTCTCAATCCTGTTTCTCCTTGTGACGGCTTACATACTCTGCTTGTCTCTTACATTCACTGTTCAAGTTTCTGCTGCACGTGTAACAAAGGGTACAAAGTAAGCCCTGTACAACACTTTCTTACACTTAAAGGGCACTTCTCTTCTCCTTAGTAGGTCTCTTACACACCTGTATAACAACTTTCCCTGCTGTCCTCTTCTCATTAACTCCTCTCCACTACCCATCTTTCCGCTCAATCACACTTTCCACACTTTCGTGTTTATCATCGGCGAAAACATGAACAAAATATTAATGTTCCAACAATTGGAATGTAAGTATAATGTCTGTGTTATGTAAAACTGGTGTACCCTCCTCCTGGCCCCCCCACCCTCCCCTCCATGTATCATCAGAGCTCCCTCTAGCCTCCTCTCAACAGGGCTACGTGGTTTATGGATAACTCATTAGGCTCCCAAATATTTATGTACAAAATGTATATTTTATTTCAATAAATGAAACTAACAATTTTTTAATTTTGTTATTTAAAAAAAATGTTTAGATGGTTGGATTGTTATATATAACTATGCATGTATTAGAGAATGTTTATAAATATTAGCTTAACATACATTTATTTCAAACCTTCATTGATTTTTATTATTACAACTAACACAACTGATGTACTGACTGAAAAATCTGTCAAGATTGTTAAAATTGGGTTTACATCAGTCTAATCTTTTTTTTATAGAAGTTAAAGGTGCGAACAGGCCTACATTTTTGGCTTATACACCTGTTTAAAAAAAATCCATTTACCAAAACAATTAAATCAAAATATATTATATTAGTAATCAAATTATGAAGGCTTGATTCTTCCTTCTGGAATCTTACATCTTTCAATCATTGCCAATATTTTTCTAGCTCTTGTTAAAACAGATCGTATTGAAATATATGTCAACTATTCATCATTATTAAATAAAATTTTCTATTAAAGGAATATTAAAAACTAAAGGCTTTTGAAATGTGCATTGATTAAATACTAACTTGAATTAAAAAAAAGTCATTAAATATATTTAAATACTCCATTAACTCATGTTATTACTTAAAAACATTACATTTCATCAGTCTTTGGTGTAAATACGAACATTTAATAACATGGAATGTCCTCAAAAATATATACATTTAACTTACACCTCCTTATTGGTTGAATGGTTTGAAGTGTCGACCTTGAAATAAACAGGAGTGTTGATGGCGGGGAAATCGGGACTTGATCCCAGTGGTTTTTACTAAAAAGTTTTCCACTTTCCCTACACACAGACGTGGGTACACTTCCTCTAAATTCATCCCCTCTCATCCCTTTTGAATGAGAGTAATTAGTACATAGGATTACAACCTATACAAATAATTGTAAAACATGGTGCCAAAAAATATGTCGCTCAATGTCACCAAATTTGAAGTAATATATGCTGTCTTAAATTGAAAGTTTGAAATTTTTCTGAAAAAATATATATCTGTTACAATAAGCTATTATTGTGATGCATTTTTTATGTGCACACACCAAATTAAAGACCTCAACATTGTATTGCTGCACTATAATTTATTCAAGTGCCATGTATGTGAAAAAGTTGTCTCTTCCTTACAGGTGGACAGACGATACTAGGTTTAGTTATCGCGTGTTGCCACACTGGATGCACGACAAAAATAATCCTAGTTCACGCAAAACAAAAGATAGAAGAACCATTAAGGCTTCAGCTAAAGTGAAAAGTCAAAAGACCTCCGTCGCAAAGAGGCCGAAAAAGAAACTCAATCCTGGAAGGTTCGATTGTGTACCGTGCAACAAGAGCTACTCCTTGAAGAGGACATTAGATCGACACAAGAGGGAACATCATGAAGAGAGAGTGAACGCGTGTAATACATGTGGCAAAAGGTTCAAGACCAGACAGACGCTCAAGTACCACTTAGCAGGGCACGTTGCCGAGTTCAAGTATTCCTGTCACCTGTGCAATTACGTCACCAACAGGAATAACTATCTGACAGTGCACATCAAGAACCACGACAGGTTCCCCGTTAAATTGCCGCAAGACGCGAGCAAGATGGACTCTCATCTGTGCGAGACTTGCGGTAAGTCCTTCCCGACCAAGCACGGTGTCAAGAGGCACATGTTCACGACGCACAACGCGGACTACCGGCCACCGCCCGCGACCTGTGACATTTGTCAGAAGGAGTTCACCTACAAGAAGACGCTCAAGAGACACATGGCGCAACACACGGGCATCCTTCCCGAGTACGTGTGCGACATGTGTGGCAAGGTCGTGAGGTCGGGAGAGTCGCTCAAGGCCCACCGGAGGACGCACACGGGCGAGAAACCGTTTTCTTGCAAAATGTGCGGTAAGGCGTTCACCAGCAGCCAGTATGTGACTGTGCACATGCGCACACACACGGGTGAACGTCCATATATTTGCCAAGTGTGTGGGAAGAGCTTCACTCAGAGACCATGTCTTGTCGGTCACATGAAGACCCACCATTCACAGAAGACACTGACATTGGCTGTGTCCTAGTGTTTTCTTTTGTGTCACTTTGAGTGACATTACTTTAAACTCCGAGTTGGGGATGTACAGGTAACCACGAATAAACGCCTATCTTCAAAGCATACTAAGAATTAATGCACATTTAAAGGGTGTTCAAGAGTCTTCAAAACAGTTTTTAAACATTTTACTTTTTTGGGGGGCGGGGGTACCACTTAACCTTCTCTTTGACAACAATTTTTTTTTTACAAAATAAACATTGTTGGGGACCTTCTATAACATTTTCATTGTTATACCATCTAATACATTTATTGATGTTTATTGTTAATTTTATACTAGTCAAACAATTTCAATTACAATTTCAATGAACACAAATTAATTTGTTATATATCCCTGGAAATGTAATTGAAGGTCCCTAACAATGTTTGTTTTAGAACTAAAGTTTGTTCATCATGAGAGGTCAATTTATTTACCAACAAGAATATAAAATTGGTTTGGAAGGCTTTCACATCGGTGTTTTGAGTCAAAATGAATTGTTTTTAGTGCTTGTGTAGCATTCTAGATGACAGATGCTTTGATTAACTATAACTGGAACCCGCAGCTCAAGCACATACACATCAAACAAACAATTGATAATGCACTTGAACACTCTTAAAATAATTGTGTAAAGAAGTGCTCACACTGACATAATGTTTAGTGGCCACAGATCTTACCTAATGCAACAAAGTGTTTGACTAGTTTTAGACAGTTGTATCATAACCCTATCTTTTATGCTCTACAAAACTTCTCCTCAATTTATATACATTATCTGTACTTTTCTATAATGATAGTTCTATTTTTATTGGTAAAATAAGTGATATGATAGCTACTATTGAAACTGTGCTAAGTTATTATTATTATTATTATTATTATTATTGGCACCGCGTCTTACTACCCGTTCGGGTTATACGCACTTATGCTAATGTGTAATGGTAGGGTGATTGTGAGATGAAATGGAGGACCTACAGTTTAACATGGGATCCGAACCACGGTGGAGGCCTGGCATTCCACATATTCACAAGATGTCTTGTCAGAGGTAGAAGGAAGGGTTTGGTTATCAGATAAATCTGTGCCGGGACCGAGGATTGAACCCCGGCCGCCAGCACAGAAGTCTGACACCTTGCCCTTAGACCACCAGGTCACCTCGTGTGCTAAGTTAATGAGATAACAGATATGCGATTTTATATGACCTTAAATAATGTCTCAAAATTTAAGTATATTGAAGTAATAACATCATATAACTTGTTTAGGTGGCCATATGGTCTAAGGTGTCACTCTCGTGTTTGACTAGACCACCGATGACATGGAGGTCGAGGTTTGAATCCTGTTTGGATGTACTAAGGGTGGTTTTCCTAAATGATTTTCAATGTTCCCTCTCCACAACTGTGGGTACATTTCCTTTGAATGCAACCTCTCTCATTCTTAGCTAATTAATGTTGTATATATGTGTATAACTTGAGCAGTTAGAAAGATGGGAGTGCAGCATTATGTAGTTCTGGGGAAATAAAAGTTTGAGCAAAATTAAAGAAATATAATTTGATAAATATTATTTTTAATGATAATCTGGGAAAGTATTGCCTTAATCAAGATTCAAACAATTAATTTTCCTTATGTTTTTTTTTATTGTTTTAAAAACGGCAAAATGACTTAATAGTTTTGCAACCATTAATATTTGGTTTTAAAAACTCGAATAGTACTCTCTTCATTTTATATATCAAGTGTAATGTTTATCACTAGATCTGTTAATATTTTTAATTGTTTATGCAACATTTCAAACATCATACTTAATAAAGTGCTTTAAACTACTCATTTTATTTGTATATAACTTTTTTTTAAATCTAACACAGTGGTTTATTCATAAAGTGTATATTAATACTCATGAAAAAAATATGTCCAGTGAATTATATATGATCTAAAACAAGTAAAATGTTATTTTGGAATATAACCTTTTCTTTTAATTCTGTAATTAAATGTCCCTATTCAATGAAAAGGTGTTTGATATATAATGTTTGAAAGGTGTTTTCAGGTTAACAGTTCTATAGAATTCCAATTGGCCACACACTTGTATAGGCTACATGTCTTAAAAACTGATTTCTTAGAGCAAAATTTGAAAACCCATTCTCTCTTATTTCCAGGTGCAAAAATGAAGTTCAATTTAGGAATAAATGGCCCAACTTTATTCAAGACATGAGCCATTTCATTTCTCTCGATTCTAGCCCTAACAAAACCTCAACCTCGGAAACTACAAAGGTGCGGGGAGACTGTTTAGATAACGTCTCTTTTCCGAAAGATAGACCAAAAGGAATCAGTTGCGAACATTGCGGGAAAAGTTATGTTTATAAAAAAAGTTTGGTCGATCATTACAAAGAACACGAAAAAATATATTCTTGCGATGTGTGTGGTAAAAACTTTGACAGAAGTACACGTCTAAAAAAGCATTCTGTCCTACATTCCAAAGAGTTTAGCTATTTTTGTGACCAGTGCAACTTTGTCACCCATAAGAAGAGCTACATATATAGACACTGCAAGAATCACACCAATAACTTCACCCACTTCTGTGACGTCTGTCAGAAAGGTTTTCGTAACAATACCTCGTTGTTACAACATAAAATAGTCCATACGGGACTGAAACCTCACCTGTGTGATATTTGTGCCAAATCGTTCACTACGAAGCATTGCTTGAAACTTCACAAGATAAGGCACCACTCTGACTACCGGCCGAAACTGGTCGAGTGTGGAGTCTGTCGTCGCGTGTTCAAGCGCAGGTACAGCTTGAAGCAGCACATGGCCCAACACACGGGGGACGCCTCCAAGTTTGTCTGCGACGTCTGCGGCAAGGTTGTGTCCACGGCGTCTTATCTCCGCGTCCACAAGAGGGCGCATTCAGGAGAGAAGCCCTTTGTATGCAATGTTTGTGACAAGGCATTTAGCGACAGTAAATATTTGCGTGTGCATATGCGCACCCACACGGGCGAGCGCCCGTACATGTGTAACCTTTGTGGTAAAACGTTCACCCAGGGGTCTTGTCTGGGTACCCACACGAAAAAACATCATACTCTCGACTTAAGTCTTAAATAGTGTGTAATGTTTTATCTACTTTATCTATTATTTTGTCTCAAATTAGAAAATGTGTTTAGTTGTTTAATTTAGGTTCCTTGATAATAACCGTGCCACCAATTCAAAATAATTGAAATTATACAACTATACACAGGAATTAGACTAAATACAAACCCAAACAACCAATTCCTGTGTGCAGTTGTTATTTTCAAACCAAATTGGTAACATAACATGTTTGACAAATTGTGCTTCAGATGTGGTACTGATATTCCATTTGTTTGTACTGAAATTAATAATAATTGTTTCTATGCTCTTATTGAATAATAATAATTAGTTGTGTTTAATCACCGAGGGTTAAATTTAAAATAATTTCAGGGAAATGTGTAACAAAAATAACACGGGGGAAAGACTGTGGCTGAATTTACTGAAATATAGGGAAGAACCTTATTTTGAATTTTAATGGTTAATTCTTTTCAGGGAATAAACACATTTAAACTGTATAACCTTCAACTTGAAGGGCTTGGACATTTTCACGCTGATGCTTTGTTCTTTCTTTATATACAGAGTTAAAAGATATTCCTGTAAAATATTCTTTAAGAATAAAATATTTTATTAATACTATTTTCTTTATTTGACCTGATATTTTTTATAAATTCTTTTTACATGAGAATATGTTGAGTAAATAATTCAAGATACCAACATAATAACATTCTCAAGCAAGAGCTTTATGTGAATTAATTTCTCTTATTTCATTGGACTTGTAAAGGGATATAAAGTATTAAACAAGGTATAATAATTACTTGATGTTCAGCCATATATTCTTATGATAACATATGTAACATCCTTACCTCACATGAGTGTTTGAATGGTCTAACGGGTTACTCTTGGTATGGACATGACAAAACATTTTATAGAGTGAATTGTTCAGTTAAACCCTTATTTTTGTACACCAAGTGAATTGATACAGTAAATAGCGAGATAAATAAACACAATTAAAATAACGACTAAAGAAAGAATTACTATTTTTTTAATCAGATCTTGTAAATAATCACAGTATAGTCTTGATTATTCGAGCTTTAACAGGGCCAAGCTGCATGTGAATAGCCAAAAATTTGGATAAAAACAACTTTCTTGCTTTTATTTAACACACACAGTTATAAACTCAAAGAAAAAAAAACTACACATTATTTGAATGTACAACTTAAAAACATTCACGACAATAATTTGCAGCCATAATTAAATGTCTATAGAAGTGTTGACAATTTTATTTCTTATAATAATTTCATTGATATTTTTTATCTAAACTAAAATTAATCTTTTTAAATAAATAAAAATCACATTGAAACGAAATATCAAACCAAAGAGCAGTTTTAATGTATTTCGTGACAGGGACACAGTTTTTTTAAATACTTTTATTTTTAATTTAACTTGTCTAACATGTGAAATAATTATTTCGAAGCAACTCGCCTTGGTGGTGTAGTTGTTTATCGCTCTAGTTTTGTGTTGAGCTAGTCTGCCGAGGACGGGAAGTTCGAAGTTCGAATCTTGATCAGGTGAACTGGGATGGTTTTTCCTAAGTGGCTTTCCACTCTACCTCCACACAAATGCGGGTTCACTTTCTCTAAATTCTTCCTTACCAATTCCTAACTTATTAGCTTAATTAGTACCAAGCGTACAACCCGAATGGGTAGCAAAATTAAATTAAATTATTTTGAAGCAAAGTTTCAAGTTTTATCTTTTGACTCCACAACAAAGCCCCCTCAAAATATGACACCTTGTAATGTTTTAGTTACTAGCTATGTGTGTAGGGGACCAATTAAAAATGGCTTCCATCTATGTTACTCCGAATGGTATTGATGAATGCAATGTTTGTGCTTGTAGGAGAAAACAACTCTCCCAAAAGCTTAAGAGTGCTTTAGTTTGTACCAACACGTTTTTAAACTGAGCTGTCTCTTCCTTACAGGTTCACAAATGAAATTCCGTTTAATAATGCCTGGCTCAACTTTTATCAAGATATCAAACCTTTTGTTAATATGTACTCGAATTTTAACAAAACCAAAACCTCTATATTATCAGAAAGGAGGAACGGAGGCAGTGAGCAGTGTTCAAAAAACACCGATCCTCACGAAGTTTCACTTCCGAGAAACCTAACAGAAAAAGTGAGTTGCGAACTTTGTGGGAAAAGCTATTTTTCCAAGAAAAGACTGGACAGTCACTTCAGACAACACGGCTACGTGTGCTCTTGCAGCGTGTGCGGGATGAATTTCAAGAACCGAAAGAGCCTGAAGCTTCATTCCGCCGTACATCACAAGGAGTTTAAGTATTTTTGCGACCATTGCAACTTTGTCACCTACAGGAAGAGCTACCTTCGCGCGCACTGCAAAAACCACACGAGCAACTTTTCACATTTTTGCGACGTCTGCCGGAAAGGTTTCCGCAACAAGGCCTCGTTACTGGAACACGAGCTCGTCCACACGGGACTGAAACCTTATCTCTGCGATAACTGCGGCGAGTCGTTCACCACCAACCAGCGGCTGAAAGTGCACAAGCTGAGGCACGACGCCGACCACCGGCCGGAGTTGATCCAGTGCGGCGTCTGTCAGCGGCTGTTCACGTTCAGGAACAGTTTGAAGCGCCACATGGCCCAGCACACGGGCGACACACCCAAGTTTGTCTGTGAGGTCTGCGGTAAGGTGCTGACATCCAGCCCCTCCCTCAGGGTGCACGAGAGGACACACAGTGGGGAGAAGCCCTTCGGTTGTAAAGTTTGTGGCAAAGCGTTTGGCGGCAAGACCTACTTGCGTGTCCATATGCGCACCCACACGGGTGAACGTCCCTACTCGTGTGACCTCTGTGGTAAAACTTTCACCCAAAGGTCTTGTTTATGGGGTCACACTAAGAGGTATCATCTTAGTAAAATAACAAATTAGTGACAATAAAACTTATTTTGTAAATCATTTGAAACTATTTTTAAGATATGTACAAAATAAATTCAATTTTTTAAAATTTAAGCTCTACTCTTATAGCATTCTATTTCATTAAAGAAGTAGTTTTATAACTAGGCAGCTGTGTTTGAAGAAATTTCTCCCATATTATTATTTTTTAAATCAGGTATTCTTTTATATATATATATAGTGTTAATAAATTTGGGATGATTTTCCTGTATTCTAAAACTGATGCATTATTGCTGGGAAAAGGTTAGCCCCATTTCAAATGATGCAACATTTCTCATTGAACTGCTTGTGGCATTACAGCATTAAAACAGTAAAAAAAACCCTCCCCTTTTTTAACTCACACACTGTTCTATTCTAATGTGGACATTTTGGAAACTGTAATTACACTTACAACAAACAAACAAACATCTGTAGAATCTTGTCGCCCAATCACTAGTATTGCCTTATGCTGTCATTCAGAGTTTTAGGGCATTACTATAATAATTCTTTAATTAATTTAAATCAAAGGGTTTATATTATTATTATTATTATTATTAATAATAATGTGTTGAATCAATAAAGGTTATGATAATGGTTGTTAATACTTTGCTTCAGATTTTATTATACCCTTGAGAGATTTATCAAAGTTTATCTTAAAACAATTTAACAATAGGTACCTAAATCTAGTTATGATTAAGATATTCACACTAATGTGATTCACTTGAAGAATCTATCAAATTAAAAATAAATTTACATCCGTCCAGATGAACATGGGTTAACCATTATGGATTGCTCACCCATCAGCTTACATGCATGCTTAATCTATGGCATGAGTGTGTGTTGGGTTATTGGATTAAGATATCACTGCTATCCTTTTTTTGTTCAATTTATAAATTTGGGTTTTCCAACGAATCTGTTTTGATTTTATCTGTATTGAAAAGAGTTTATTATTCTTCATTCAATGAACAATAAATGTATATAGTAAAATGTATGTTCCCTCTAAATTTTTCTTGCTATTTATTGGTTTGTAGCAATGTAGGAATTATCCGGGAATTTGAAGTGATCGGGAAAAAACGGGAATGAGTCGGGAATTTGGTAAATCACAATAAAAATCCGGGAAAATGATATTTTACTCAAAATATGAAATACGATAATTATTAAATCAGTAAATTATAAAAGTCATTTTTTTGTTTGTAGCTGTGTAATATATTTTTAATTAATAGTAAACAATTTTAATACGAATTAAAAAATATATTCAAATTTTAAAATTTATTATTATTCCTAAAAAAAGGTTAATAGAAAAATGAGGGTGGAGAGGGGGGGTGGGGTGCGAGTTAGGAGGATGTGACATACTTTTTTAGTCGGGAATCTTAGGAAATGATCAGGGAAAATCAAGGAAAAGGTTGGGGATTCCATTGGTCAAGTTGGCTGGCTGCGTTCATATCTGACAGGCTGCATAAGATTACATGTTGGGGGTTTACCTGAAAATTCACTTTTACCAATGTTCCCTTATATTATTCGACTCACCGATAGTTGGCACTTCTACTGGTTCTACTAAATCTGGTCCAACATGATAGCTCAGTTGGTAGTGTGTCTGTCTACTGAGCTAAATGTCCCGGGTTCGATTCCCAGCACGGCCGAAAAATTTGTCATTGGTGAAATGTGGTTTTCCCCTTTTCAGAGTGATGCACTGGTAGTGGCTGGGGACTAGAGGTTGTGTCTGGTATAGATTTAATTTGGTTGTTAAGTCGTGTGCTGATATAATCATTCTGTTCAGAAAGTGCACGTGAAATAGCCGAAATAAATGAAAACTGAAATACCGACTGTCGCTGCTGATAGCAACAAACAATGCAACCCACATTGGCGATCACACTTTCTAACGCATCAATCTTGCTTGGCCTGTTTCACTGGTGAATCAAGAGGTCAGGGTTTAAATCTTGGCACTCGGGGCGATTATTTATTAGTGTTTTTCACTCTTTATCTACGCAACTGTCGGTGCACCTAATTTAATTTATACCTTCCTTATCCCTAACCTCATTAGTGTAACTATGTGGAGAGCTGTAGCGATGAGCAAGATGCGACGCTCAAAGAAAATAACTATAACATCGTTATTAAGAAGGAATTCAAGAAAAATTGTATTTCAAAAGTTGTATTCAAGTAATAAATGAAATAAGTAGTTGATTGGTTGATCATCATTTAATTGATGCCACATACTAAGTCAAAATAGCTCTTTGTTAATCATGCAAAGGCCTTGACATGATTAAAAAACTGATTAAAAAAATAAATACAATCTTATTTGACTACTTTTAGGAGTATTGATTTTTAAATATTGTTCTATGGTAAAAGCTTAAAAAATAAATATTCTAACAAGTGATGCTGTCTAGCATTTCACCTTAACTGTCAAAAACAAATCCAGGATTATTTTCAAGAACATTATTGACGATAGTCTTATCACATGTTTTACTCTATTCACTTTAAAAGTTGTTAGAAAAGTCAAATGCTACTTTAATGGAAAATTCCTTTTTTTCTTTTCAGGTCTTCCCTCGATGCACATAAGAATGTAAAAACTATTATGAAATTGAGGTCATCAAGTTCTTCTAAATTCAAGAATGAACCGTGTAATCAAAGTTTGGCTCCTCTTGTTAATAGTGCAAGTTTAGTAAACACAAGAACATCAATTGATTTGGTTAAACCTTCAGAGAAACTTTCTCCAAGACCTTTGAAGGCGACGAAAAATAATTTTACCGAAACAAGTTTGTGCAAAACTGTTTGCTGCAAAACTTGCGATAAGACATTTGCAACAAAGCGTCTTCTTATCCGCCACCGGACAGCACATAGAGACACGTATCCACATTCCTGCCCTGTTTGTTCACAAAAATTCAAAACTGTTGAACACTTAAAGAAGCACATGGAATATCATTCGGGTGAAAAGAAGTTCAAGTGTGACATGTGTGGCTCTTCGTTTAGTCGCCAGTCTTATTGCAAACTTCACACAATGAGGCACTTGAAAGCTTTCACACTTCATTGCAAACAGTGCGGAAAAGGATTTCACACTCGCACAGAGCTACAAGGTCATGTAAATGTCCACCATGGCGGAAACAAGTTTGTTTGCCAAGTTTGCAAGCGGGTGTATCCCCATAGATATGTCCTAGAGTGCCATTTAAGGATGCACGAGCCAGGCTACGAACGCAAGAAAAGGCACCAGTGCGAGACCTGCGGTAAAACATTTGCGTACAAAAGTTCACTTAATTTGCATAGTAAGCGTCACGCCGGCCACACGTTTGTCTGCGACGTGTGCGGAAAGTGCGTGACTAGTCGCTGGTCACTGGTGACTCACCTGAGGATTCACTCTGGTGAGAAACCGTTGGTGTGCGATGTTTGCGGGAAGTCGTTCACAAAGAGCACCGGTCTTAAAGTTCACCGACGAACACACACCGGTGAGAGACCGTACGCCTGTGACCTGTGCGGGAAATCGTTCACCCAGTGCTCGACGATGATAATTCACAAGCGGTACCATTCGGGGCTCAGGCCCTTTGAGTGTGCCAAATGTGGCAGGTCCTTTGTGTCTAGGACACTCCTTAACAGTCACGCCAAAATACATACCCCTGGCTCATGTCATAGTTGTTAGGGACCTTCATCGGTGGGCTCGCGCTGTCCGATTCGTCTGGCCTTAAGGTCGGGGTTCTTACTCAAGTCGGGTTTACTTAGAGTGGTTTTCCCCATGTAAGTGTGGATGAATTTATATAAATTCTACCAATATTATGTCCACCCCATTAGTGTAATTAATTGCAGATGACCTGCTTTGATGACCACACGGTCTAAGGCTTCACTCTCCCAATAAACTGGACTGCCAACGACACGGAGATTGGGGTTTGAATCCTGTTAAGGTGATTTGAGGGTTTTTTCTTCCTAAATGGTTTGACTCTTCCTCCATACAAATGCGGACACATTTAGTGTAAATTCAACCTAACACTTTAGTGTAATTAGTACATCATATGCTTACATTCCCAACTGGTAGTAAGACGTGATACTTGTAAAAATTATCAGGTATTCTAGATGGCGGGTGGGGTGAGGGGGGGGGGGGNNNNGGGGGGGGGGGGAGGCAACAAAAACAACAAACTAAAACGACACCACCATTGTAATACTCTTAGAAGAAGTGCAACTGTAGTGTATCTTCCTCGAATCCATCAGCAATAATATCTTTAGAACAATATAAACACATCAATATGTGAAAGTTGATATTGAAAGTTTTATAACAGCCGGACAATTGAACAACATTTTGCCTACTAATAATTTTACCATGCATTTCTTTTACTAAAATGTCTCAAGATTTTTACAGTGTTTTTATTCAACTTCGTATAGTTATAGACATTATGCCAGATAATTTATATTCTTGTATGTTTATTGGGTGTGTATATTAAAATAAAACCATTTCCTATAGAAGTTAATAATGTGTTTTAACATTTTTTTAGTAATTATATCATGGGAAGAGAAGTGTTACACTTTTTTTTGACAAAATAGTCCACATTTTTTGGTGTTATTAATGTTCATGACACCCCCCTTGTTTTTTTTCTTTCTTTAATAAATACATCTTTATATAACTGTATCACATGCTCGGTGAATATTTAAAGCTTTTCAAAGTTGACTCCGAAAATAACATATCAAACACCACATTATATAATTTATTAACTAGTCTATGGATCAAGTTAACACCCATATTACAATTAAAATACAAATCAATGTTTGTCATCTTATTTTCAAAATGTCTCTTAGGTTAGTAACTTGAAGTGAATGATTGTTATAATTTTTAATTAATTTTTTTCATTATACATTAGTGCTAAACATTTATATTAACTTCTTCTTCTTTGCAGGTCATACATACTAGGTAATATTTCTTTGAGAGATCAGAAGCGGGGCACAGACCTTTCCCTGTTATTTATAAAGAACTCTTCATCGCCAGTCGAGGGCGGGCCACTGCTGGCGAAAACTCTTTCAGGTATTGGTTCGGAAACGACGCTGCCCGAAGGTGATGGGTCGTCGAATAACTCGCTCGACTCTATGAATTCAAAGTATGTGACCAATACAAACAATATTAAAACCCTGGGCTCCAAAAAAAGTAACAAAAGAAATAGAGATAAAAATAAAACGAAAAATTCCAACAAACTTAAAACCAAAGCTTCCAAAAAGAATAGCGGCAGGGTTCCTAAAATAAAAACCGAACCAAAAATGAAACTCGTATTCACAGGAGTGGAAAAAGGTGTCCAACCGTCTTGTAAATTTTGCAAAATAACCTTTAGTGACGTGTACAAGCTCAAAACACACATGGAGATTCACAGAGGGGAGAAGAGATACGTGTGTACTGTGTGCGGGGTTGCGTTTGTCTTGAAGGCGTACTTGAACTCTCACATGCTTATCCACAGTGACGACCGTCCCCATGCCTGCGAGGTATGCGGCAAGCAGTTCAAACGTAAACAACAGTTGAAACTCCATTTACTGATACACAAGAATGAAAGGAATCATGTTTGTGACATTTGCGGGTCTGCCTTCATCCAGAGGACTCAACTGATCTATCACTGCAGGAGGAAACACACGAAGGAAACTACATTCCATTGCGACGTCTGTGGCAAAGGTTTCTACAACCGCAATCATTTCACAGATCACACCAATCTACACACCGGTTATTTCCCCTACAAGTGCGAAGTGTGCGGCAAGTCTTACAAGGTGTACTCGAGTTTCCGGTATCACAAGGAAACCCACGTGACAAAGTCTGAGTCCGGGGAGATGTTCAAGTGTGAAACTTGTCTTGAAATATTCTCTACGAAACTCATTCTGACGTTACATAAGAGGAGACACGCGCCCAAGCGGGCGTGCCGGCTGTGCAACAAGCAACTGTCAAGTTCAGAGTCGCTCAAAGTCCACCTTCGCATACACGCCGGCGAGAAGCCTTGCATATGTGATGTTTGCGGGAAGAGGTTCGTGTCGCGGCCGCTCCTGAGGATCCACCAGAGAACACACACCGGGGTAAAACCGTACTCTTGTAACGTCTGCGGGAAGACGTTCACGCAGCGCTGCACGCTGACGGTGCATAGAAGATATCATACCGGCGAAACTCCGTATGGCTGCCAAGTCTGCCCAAAGGCTTTTGTCTCAAAGAACTTGCTTAAGGCACATTTAAAGACTCATGAAAAACAAATGTCAGTCGGATGCTGTGCAGTGGCGGGGCAGTTGTATTAATACAAGTACATTGCCCTCATAACGCATTAATGTGCTCTTTCTTTTGTAAATTATTTATGTGTTATTAATTTGACGGAGATAATTGTGCGTAACACCGTAACATTTATAAGCTCAGGTGAATTTAGGAAACAGAGACTACCATGTAACACAGTTTTATGTTGTAGATTTGCTTAGTAACTCAGTTGCAAGCTTGTCAGTCGAAATGACAGGTCATCTCAAACGGTTCCTCTTCTTTGCAGGTCGAATAGGGTAGGTTTTTTTTTCTCTATGGAACAGCCATATTTCCACTCCAACCTCTATTTGACATGTGATTTTAAAACACTCGATGGAGGCCACCAACAAGAATCAAACCAAGATACATTTGATTGTAATCGAGATGAAACGAGTCTTGAGTCTAATTCCAAGGTTGAGATATTTCAAAAACCTTTTAAAAATTATAAAAAGTGTTCAGAGAAATCTCAATTGTACTTTGAATCGAAGAGAAAATATTTTGGTTCATTGCCTCAAACTAAAGACAGATTGGTTTCCAGCTGTGATGTTTGTAACAAAGAATTCAAAAAGAAGAAGTATCTCAACTATCATAAAGTTCCACATATTGATATACGCCCATGTTCCTGCCAGATTTGCGGTAAAGCTTTCAAACACTTATATGCGGTGAAGATGCATGCTAGGATACATGAGGGTGTGAAAGATCATGTATGTGATATATGCAGTGTAGCGTTCCTCATCAAAAACCACTTGGACACACACACAAAAAGAGGCATTATAAATTCAACAAGTTCACTTGTGAGTTTTGCGACAAAGGTTTCATCTCGCGGTTTCATTATGTTGAGTACAAGAACTTGCTCACGGGAAACAAGCCGTTCAAGTGCGGGGATATGGGGTGAGTCGTATGGTGTGTCATCAAGTTGGTACTATCACAAACGTTCGCACACAGAGGGATTGGACCTTAACAACAACCCACGTGAAACTTACGGCAAGCATTTCACCAACAAACGGACACTGGCAATACATATGCGGACTCACTCGGACAAGAGGGACCCTGGCAATCCATGTGCGGACTCACTCGGACAAGAGGGACCCTGGCAATCCATGTGATGGACTCACTCGGACAAGAGGGACCCTGGCAATCCATGTGCGGACTCAATCGGACAAGGGGGACTCTGGCAATCTATGTGCGGACTCACTCGGACAAGAGGGACCCTGGCAATCCATGTGCGGACTCACTCGGACAAGAGGGACCCTGGCAATCCATGTGCAAACTCACTCAGACAAGAGGGACCCTGGCAATCCATGTGCGGACTCACTCGGACAAGAGGAACCCTAGCAATCCATGTGCGGACTCACTCGGACAAGAGGGACCCTGGAAATCCATGTGCGGACTCACTCGGACAAGAGGGACCCTGGCAATCCATGTGCAGACTCACTCGGACAAGAGGATTTTTGTGTGAGCTCTGCGGGAAAGCTCTGTCAGGAACAGAGTCTTTAAAGATACATTTGCGTTTCCATGTCGGAGATAAGCCCTTTGTGTGTGATAGTTGCGGCAAGGCATTTGTGTCGTGGGAGGTGCTGGAAACTCGTAGCCACACTCACACTGGAGGGAAACCATACTCTTGTACAGACTGTGCTAATACCTTTACTCAATGTTTAAGTTTAAATATTCACTTGAGGTATCACTCGGGGGAGCGACCTTATCAACACCAGCTGTGCTCCAAAAACTTTACTCAACGGCCATTTAAAAATTCGGTGTTAGCTAATTCTTACTTGCAAATGCTCAAATTATTTTAGATTTCATTTTACTGTTTGTTTTATTAAAAATGTGAGAGGTGAAAATAAGGTTGGCTTATGCTTTTCACCATAGTTTTTATTCGACTCTATTAATATGCAATGAAAAATCATTACCTTGCTTTATATTTCAACTTTGAATTATATTTTGTACCTAACTTATAATAAAACATTTTTCTTGGAAAGCAAAAAAAAAAATCTCTTTGTGTTTACAATTGAAGAAGGTAACATCTTAAAATCATATTTTTTTTATTTGATTTTTATGGTATTTTAAATATAGGAAAAACTATCCCAAACACTAATGCAAGTCAATTTTTCTTAAATTTATTTTGAATAAATCAATACAAGAGGTAATAAAGATGTCATTTATTAGCTGAAATGTTCTGTTAAATTTCAAAACAACTTACAGATTTTCTTAATTTGAGACATCACATCCAACTCCAGCAACAAGAATTATAATACCTGATTGCTTAAAACACACACACATTGCTCAGTCACTTTTGATTGGCAGCATTTATCACATTTGAAGGGTACAGGGGAAATAGGGGGAGATCACATCTAAGACCCCAGGAAACACATTTTTGTTAAAAAACGTATTTTAAACATTACAAATACCTCCCATAACCATAGTTTAAAGTGCGCTAGAAAGGTCTCGAGTTTGTCTAACAGATGGCAGCACTAACTTAAATCGAGTTAAAATTGGACTTTCCTTCTTTTTCACTAGTGCCCTTCACTTAATTTCTGTTCCGTTCTTGTTTTGTTGAAAGGGTGAATCCAGAGTTATACCACATTATGTTATAAAGATTTGTTTACAGAATTTCACTCACTATTATTTTATATTTCTAGCAAGTAAGTGTGAATTTAGAATAAATTAAAACACATCCATAGGTGGTGAAAGTATCATCTTTTTGCAAACTATAAATAATAAATGTATTGCCGATTACCATGTCTCTAAAGCATATTAAATTTTGAACTATTTTTTCATGTTATTTTTACTAGCAATTTTCTTACATTGAATCACTCAAAATATGAGGTATATTTGTTATTAATTAAACCCCATTTCCCTTAAACGACGGATGCACGAGTTTGTTGGGACGAAAGTTAATGTATCTGTTTTACATATAATTAAACGTATTTTAATTATTTGCGAGTTGTTTTATTTGTTAAGCTTGATTATATTTCATTTAGTCTGTCAAACGTGTGTTTTTATGATTAATAAACTAAGTAATTAACCTGCTTCTATTTAATTAGAAAATGAATCAGATATCCGGCCACTCTGTACTTACAGGTTAATTAATTTCCTAGAGTTGTAATATTAGATCTAGTTTATCTATTCAAATTCCAAACTGATTGGCTTTAGACAAAGTATACAACTATCAACAAACCTAGGGCTGAATATTTTTTCTACAGAGTGTCTTTTTCCAACAATATGTCTAAAGCTCAACAACATGGTTTTGTGATAATTTGAGTCAAAAAGTTTAAATAAACATGCGTATAATTTACAAAGTTTGCCAACCGCAGGTGTTAGAAGTTTAGTTGGTGATTAACTCTATAATATCTACAATTTCTCAGTGACCAACTATCAGTTCACAGGTAGGCTCTTATATGGAGTTTAAGCTAAAGCAGAGTGTCTACCATCCGGGAAAATCAGGGAAAACGAGAATTAGCCGGGAATTTGAAGTGATGGGTAAAAAAACGGGAATAAGTCGGGAATTTGGTAAATCGCAATAAAAATCTGGGAAAATGATATTTTCTTCAAAATATGAAATACAAATAATCAGTAAATTATGTCATGTTTTTGCTTGTAGCTGTGTAATATATTTTTAATTCCTAGTAAACAATTTTAATACAAATTTTAAAACTTATTATAAAAATAATAATAGAAAAATGAGGGAGGAGNGGGGGAGTTAAAAGGATGTGACATACTTTTTTAGTTGGGGAATTTTAGGAAATGATCAGGGGAAATCAGGGAAAAGGTCAGGGATTTCATTGGTCAAGTTTAGTTGACACCATGTATAGTCTTTATCCCAAAGTCAATATTTCTTACCTTAACAAGGACATCCATTATTCTACTCATCAGCTCTGCTCGTGACCTTGAGAAAGTGATGATACATGTGGTGATCTTGCTAGCCATTGAAGCTAATCACTTTGGCGAATCCTACGGGGAAAGTGTCTATTAAAACATTTAACTAGTCGATCTATAGTTGTCATGTAAGTTGCGAGGGAGTACCATTGCTCCCACAAACCAGGAAAACGCAGTGAATTTTTCAGTGTGTGTAAAAAAAAAAGGGAATTTAAAAAACTAAATCCCCTTTAAATTATTTAAATATTGACTTATCAACAACCCACACTCAATTATGTTAATTCACATTATTAGATTTTACGAAAAATGGAATTTTATGGATAAGAAAATAGGGGCATCCCTAAGAACAATCACCGAGTCCGTTCAAACCTGGTTGCACTTAAACCCACTGAGTGAAGGATCTTCTAAACACAAACTGCCATCCTGCCTTATTTAGGCAACCAAACCATACATCCTTAGTTTGCAACAACTAGAAACCCTAGCAAAGGATTCGAGACCTCTGCTATTTTTAGTTTAACTCTTATATAACATTAAACTACTTAAGAGGTGGATTTTTTTTTTTGACAATTATTTAATTTCAACTCGTTTGACAGAATTGAAGATCGACTTCAGCAATTTAAATCTGACAACTTAAGTAAGTATGTAATTAAATTGTCTATGACCTTTATCATCCTAGTTTCTGATAAAAGATGAAACTGTTTCAATTGTATGGTTTTATTTGATTTGTATAGTATTTTAACTATAAGAAACACACTTCCAAACATTTACGCAATTCAATTTTCCTTATTTTATTTTAAATAAACTAATTCAAAAAAATATTGAAAATAGCATACCTTTGTCGAAATGTTATAAAAAAATATAAAAACAACTTACAAACTAACTTAATCCAAGACATCACATTCTACTTCCAACCCCAGCGACGGGACTTCTAAAAATATCTGGTTGTTTAAAACGAACCCTGTCCACAGCCGCTCACTTTATTTTACCTCCCCACAGCTCGATTGTCCGCTACAATCCGTGCTACACCGCAGTGTCAAGAGGCTCATTTAGAGAGCACAACTCATGTGGTTGGATCGTTATCTGATCTGAAGTTGCAAATAAACCTCGTGTGTAATGTCACCTTTAGTAATCATTGCTTTGGAAATGTCTTGTTCTAATCAACAATTTGTTTTCTGATTAATATGGGAGTTACAGTCCAATTTTTATAGGAAGGGTGTTATCTGTCTGGTGGAAAAGTTACTAGAACTACTTTCACGTGTTACTACGTCATGTCGTGTGATCTTAAGGGGGGATGCTAGAAAAGGCCAGTGTTTTTACAATTTTTATGGCAAAACTTATTTTTGGCCAAAATAAATAAAATATTGTTTCAGTACAAGCATAGAATTTAATTTTCTGCACATGTTAACATAAAAAAAAATTCTTGAAAATTTGTTAAGGGTGTTCTGGAATTTGATGACAATTTTTTTGCTTCATTTAAAAAGTTTGTTAGATAAAGCCGCCATGTTCATGACAGATATTCAACAACTTTTGATGTCAACATGAGAAGAAAATCAAATTCTATGTTTGTACTGGAGCATTATTTGATTTATTAAAAAAAAAAAAAAGGTTTTGCCATAAAAATTGCAAAAACACCGCCTTTTCTTGAGTCCCCTTCCATTCCAGCTTGTGCTGTCACTTTTGATAGAAATTATAAATACCATCAATGGTGGCCGCAGTAAATATGTTTATATTGGACTCAAACATTCAATGTTAAATAACTATCTAATAATGACTTGAATTATTGAATTAGTGGCCTGGCGGTCTAGGGGGTAAGGTGTCAGACTTCTGTGATGGACGGCCGGGGTTCAATCCTCGGTCCCGACACAGATTTATCTGATTACCAAACCCTTCCTTCACCTCTGACAAGACATCTTGATCTCACAATCACCCTACCATTACACATTAGCGTGAGTGCGTATAACCCGAACGGGTAGTAAGATGTGGTGCTAATAATAATAATAATAATTATTATTATTATTGAATTGACAAAAAGCATTTAAACTAAATATATTTCAAAATTGTCTTTTAACAAATATTAAAATTAAAAAAAAAACTGCTTGGGGATTTTTTTCAAATTCTGATTTTAAATTGGAGCTTAAAGCTTTTCATAGTTGAAAGCGTTGTTGTGGAAATTATTAAGATCACCAATAAAGTGGAATCTAGAACTGATTGATATTTATGTTGCATGTGAAATATTTTAAGAGGAAATTTGATTTAAAAAAAAACTCAAGTGTATTAAGTTTTGAATTTACAAATATATTTGAAATGATACCGATTTTATAAAATCAAAATATTTTAAGTTTAGTTTTATGTTATTCTTGGTTGTAAATCTCTGGCACATAAAAGCTTTTCTTCTTTACAGGTCCCTGTTTGAAAATAATTGTCATTATATTGGGAATTCAAAGGCTGTTAAACTCGTCCAGAATATGTGTTGTACAATGCAAGACAAGATAAAGAGTGTTGTCAGAAACTCTAGTCGATATACCACGAAGGATGATACCACGGACACACAGAAATACCATTCGCCATCGGATGCTGTTAAAGCTATATCTAATCGAATTGGATTATCGGTAAGCCTGAGGAGTGGTACAGACGATCTGCCCAATTATAACTGCGGAATATGTGGGAAAGTATGTGTGTCCAAGGGCCACCTTAAAAGACATCAGGTGTCACACACAGACGATAGACCGTACCACTGCGACATCTGTGACCGCAACTACAAACGGGCCTTCGAGTTACGCAAACACAAAGAGATCCACACGGGAGAAATGGAGCACGTCTGCGACATTTGCGGCTACGCCACCTTCCGCAAGTCGAATCTTCTTGTGCACAAGAAGAGACACTTAAACGATTACAAGTTCAAATGCGACACTTGCGGCAAAGGGTATTATTCCAACACAGAGCTCCAGCGGCACATGACTATACATACGGGTGAACGTCCCTTCCAATGCGACGTGTGCGGCCGGGCGTACCCGTACAAGAGTAACTTAGCGACCCACAAGAAAAAACACAACCCGAATTATAAAAACAACTTAAAGTATCAGTGCGAGTTTTGTGGCAAAACGTTTCTCCACAACAATTCGCTGCGTATCCACAGGAAGTATCATCTCGGGGAAAACCAGTTGATGTGCGATGTTTGCGGGAAAACCCTCTCTGGTGTAGACTCACTCAGGACTCATCGGCGGATACACACTGGAGAGAAGCCATTTGCGTGTGACCTTTGCGGTAAGGAGTTCAGTAAACCCGACTATCTGAAGGTTCATCGGCGAATCCACACCGGAGAGAAGCCTCACCCTTGCGGCGAATGTGGCAAATCATTCACTCAACTCTCCACGCTCTCTGTTCACAAGAGGAACCACTCGGGACTCAAACCGTACCAGTGTCAGATGTGCGCCAAGGCGTTTGTATCAAGGACCCTCTTAAATACACATCAGAAGAAACACAGCACTTAGCATAGCTGGCATTTGTAGAACTCATTTAAGTTATTTAATAGATAGCATTTCATGTTTTGCAGTAACGATACACATCTCATTAATTGATTCCAATACACATATCACATAATTAAAATTTAGCTTAATTTTCTTAAATTGTCGTTTGTTAACTTTATGAACTCAGATTTTAATTAATTTATAACAATAGAGGCTTTGTAAATTGTTCAGTATTTTACAAGTTGGGTTCTTTAATTCAGTTGTATATTTAAAGTTCAAGAAACTACTTGATTTATTTATTGATTTTCTTTAAGAAAACTAATTTGTCAGGTGCTACGAAGTTGGGAAATTAAATAAACTAGAGATGGAACACTTAACTCCTCGAATCCTTCAAATTTGATATTAGTGAAGATATTAAATATTCAAAAGGATTTAATTAAAATCTCAAATACAAATCTGTAGATATTCTCACCAAATCACAATTATTAAATCTGTTTAATAAATTATGATTATTTGTGTGGGAATGGGAAAACAGAAAGGAATGTTTCCTTTTAAGATAAAAAAAATCATTTAGTTGCTAAAAAAAAGTATTAATTTTTTTCAAAGTGTAACTGCAATTTAATCAAAATTCCTATGTTGTTTTACTATGATTCAACGTTTTTTTTTAATAATCTAGAGCAAAAATCGAATGTTTTCTTAGTCAATTTGAGATTCAAATTCGAGAAAAATACGCTCACCCCATCCTTATAACAAACAAAATGCTTGGTAGATGGTTAATTTTGCTAAACATATCAGTGAAACTTTCCTTGTGTTTCATAAATAACTGTAAGGCACATACAACTGATTATAAACAAACACTTAAAAGTGATACAATTCTGACAATCCAACTATAACACAATAACAAGTGTTGCTTAGCTCAAAGTGTGCAATTTAACTGTTGATTAAATCATATTGACATTAGCACAGTATTTAATAACTATGTACTTGATTAATACACCAGTTTTATTATTCTTATTTAATGAATCAATAACTAGTGTAACTTAGTCAATTCATCTAATTAAATCCATTTTTTTTCTCCTTAATTTACTTACAGATGTTATTCTTGATTATATTTATAGTATTAAATAAATGTACCTTCAATTAAATGGTTTTGAGCCTAATAATATTTATTTACCATAGAGCTATAGCCATGTTGTCTAATTTGTTTCAATTGATAAATTATTTTAGAATTCGGTTTCCATAACCAGATATCAACACACTCTATACTAATACTCTACAAATAATTTGCCTCTACAAGTTTAAAAATAAGTTTGGAATACAAAATTACCATCTTGATAGCATTAAGTCAATGCACAGAAGATTATAAAACAAATTACGCTTGCTATGGTCAATTTATGACTAATTTTGCTGACAGTAGTTGCATGATACATTGAGGTCCACGCAGCTTCGATGAAAACAAAAATACATTTTACTTTTAAAAAAAGAAATTGAATTAAAATTTGTCACACCCAACTTAAAGCGCCAAGTTCGTCTGGTCTGGCCTGTCAGTGTTTCGAAGGCGCTCTTTTACTAAATGATATTCCAATCTACCTTCACACTAATACAAGGTACACTTCCCCTAATTTTACCTTATTAATCCCTAACCCAATAGTTAAAAACACGAATGGCTCAAACCAGAAGTAAGAGAGGATTACTCTGTTGTCTGTTTGAGCTAGTTCGATCATTGGAGAGTTGTTCTCCCAGGCAAGATACAAAGCCTGGTCTGTTGTGGGGTCAACTAAGCAACCTCTCAACCAAGTCCTGGGATAAACATTAAATCTTGGTTTAACTAACTATGGGTATTGTTATTTAGTTACACACCTGAGGTTTGTTTTCACGTCCCTACTAATTTGCTTTATGGTTATCTAAAAAGGTTTTCTAATATTATTGTATAATAAATCTTAGTTACGTAAATATGCTCGTTTACATATTTTTTAGTAAAATTCCACTACTATAAGGTCCTCTCAGGAGCTACTTAAAACATTGATACTTTATTGAATGATAAGTAAAATAACCTAATCATCTTCTGTTGCCTCCATCTTGCTTTTTCCTTCCACCATTTGTCCTCCTTTATTTGCTTCCGTTCTCCTCTTCTCACATGCACACTTGCTATTAAAATATGTACTTAGCAAATCTATTAATAATTTGTTTTCAATATGAAAGCAATTTTGTTGTGGTTGTAACATTTTATCTCAGCATTCTCCTTACATTGTGCAATCAACATAAAATATTATTGCATAGATTTTGTTTCATACATGACATTTCATCTTATACTCGCACACCCTTCTTTTATTTTGTAAGTGGGAAAGAAAATTTTTTCAAGATACGCTGTTAAGAGGTGAAATCTTTCTCTTTCCAGGTTCAAAATCATTTCGGTAAAAACTGAAGGAAAGTCAAGCTCAAAGGGGAAACCTATAAGGATACCTCAAGATCACAACTTACTATCGAGGCGCAAGCGATCCAACAAAAAAGATCCGTGGAAGTGCGTGTCTTGTCTCTCGAGTTTCCCTACGTTTATCCGGTATAAGGAACACGTAATGTCTCACTTGGGCGTCGCTGTCGCGATGGTGTGTGATGTGTGCGGGGAGAGTTTCAGCGACCCAGCCGGGTTGATCTGGCACCGCAGGTTGCATAGCGCTAGTAGGGGTAGAACTACTAATAAACCTGCCCTGTGTAAAGCCCCAGAGCCAAGCAATCCCTCACAGAAAGCTCCACATCCGACGGTGAGAGACCCGCGAAGAAGGGCCAGAGGACTGAAACGGCACACGTGCGATATTTGCGGCTATTCCAGCAAGAGCAAGTCCTTTGTAGCCATGCACAGGAAGATGCACTACAACGAATACAAGTTCTATTGCAGGATATGCTCCAAAGGATACAACTCGGTCAAGTTACTACACGACCACGAGTTTCTACACACCGGCGTCAAAGCTTTCCAATGCGACCAGTGCGGTAAAAGGTTTTCTTCCAGGCACAATTTAGAATCTCACAAAAAGCTTCACATACAAGATTTTGTGAATAACCCCAATTTCTATTGCGAATTTTGCGGCAAGAGTTTCCTGTACAGCAAGTCTCTGAGGAGGCACCGAGACATTCATCTGGGGGAGAATAAGTTTGAATGTGATATATGTGGTAAGATGCTGAACTCTAAGGAGTACATGAAGGTTCACTTGCGAATACACAAAGGAGATAAACCTTATGTCTGTGACATGTGCGGGAAGGCCTTCGTCACGAACAAGCACTTGACGATTCATCGACGCACACACACGGGGGAAAAGCTCTATACCTGCGCCGTGTGCAACAAGTCATTCACGCAGGTTGGGTACTTGACGATCCACAAACGCTCGCATACAGGCGAGAGGCCGTACCACTGCGATGTGTGCGGCAAAGACTTTGCCTCCAAATGTCAGCTAAATTCTCATCGAAAAACTCATTTGAGCGTCAAGTAACACAAGCGTCGTGTAACATGAGCGTAGAGTAAATTGGTCTGTGACAATGATCTGTGATTAACTAAAACATGTTTCTGTTTAAACTACAATTTGAATAAAATACTAGTTTTTTTTACTATACATTGGTTTAGTGTATGATTAGTGGGGTGTGTGAAGTTTTGAAATGTCAAAGTCGAAATTCAAATATTCATAGCTTCGACTTGAATACATACAATAGCCTTGGCTATATTATTAACATATATGAAATATTTCATCAACACACAATTGTTTTATAAAAGCCATTAAACAATATTTTAACACCGACTAGTGATTAAATGACATCTATAGTGTGAGCAGAGATAAATTCACACCTGTCAGCATAAAATAAATAGTGGGCTTTGTTTATTACTATAAAGTAATATAGTGGGCCTTGTTTATTACTATAAAATAATATAGTGGGCTAGGTTTATTGCTATAAGGTAATATAGTGGGCTTTGTTTATTACTATAAAGTAATATAGTGGGCCTTGTTTATTACTATAAAGTAATATAGTGGGCCGTGTTTATTACTATAAAATAATATAGTGGGCTAGGTTTATTACTATAAGGTAATATAGTGGGCTTTGTTTATTACTATAAAGTAATATACTGGGCCTTGTTTATTACTATAAAGTAATATAGTGGGCCTTGTTTATTACTATAAAGTAATATAGTGGGCCTGGTTTATTATTATAAAATAATATAGTGGGCCTTGTTTATTACTATAAAATAATACAGTTGGGTTTGTATGATCACTATAAAATTATATAGTGGGCTTTGTTTTTTACTCCTAGCTTTTTTTTTTTTTTACCAAGATACACTTAATGGCCGATTTATAAACTCAAAGTAGTATTATGTGATGACAACAACAACCTAATTGTCAACTTTGTTTTCGACTTTGCTTTACATTTTCGAAGCCTCACTTACCATTTAAAAAGGGATCTTCACAAACCACTAGTGATTAGTTTAATACATTATATTAATTTATGTTATATTAATTATTTTTACAGATTCTCGTATCTAAATAAACAACTTCTCATACTTGGATAGTTCTTCTGAAGGTACCTATAAAGTATACAATTTCGTATTTCTTTGTCTAGCCTTTTGATTTACAATCATTTATTCAGCTGAATGTTTATATGGTCTTTGACGATCCTTAAGTTTGGAATGAATAATAACTAAACAATCATTATGAAACTAGAACTCTTTTAATTGTGAAACAGTACATATCTCCCCCTGATAGACCTAACTGTCAATTATGGAAAACGGTTCTCACTACTAATAATGTAATTTACACACATTGGTTTAAGGCATCACTCTCGCGACAAACTGGATTGTAGTGAAGGTCTGGGTTTGAATCTAGGTTCAGTGAACAGGAAGTGGCTTTCCACATTTGATTTTCTCATCCCCTTTACGTGCTAATACAGGGGTAATTTCTTTAAACAGACTTAGAGCTAAACAAAATAACCTTTGTGGCTTATAGCGGGGAAAATCTGGGAAGTTAAGGAATTAAACTAAAATAAGTTTTTAATTTGGATTAAGTTTTTAATTCATTTTAGACCTGCCTCGGTGGTGTAGCTGGCTAACACGCTTGTCGTGTTGAGCTCGACTGCTGAGGACGGGGAGATCGAGGTTCGAATCTTGGCCGGGTGAACTGGGGGGGAGGGGGGTTCCTAAATGTTTTTCCACTCTCCCTCCACGCAAATGCGGGTTCACTTCCTCTAATTCAACCTTCCCAATTCCTAATCCATTAGCGTAATTAGTACTTAAAGCATATAACCCAAACGGGTAGTAAGACGCGGTGATAAATAATAATAAAAAA
>CABFOW010000174.1:189242-248819 GCA_902141385.1 Timema californicum
AAAAAAAAAAAAAAAAAAAACACACCATTAATTTTAAAAAAAAAAAAAAAAAAAAAAAAAAAAAACTAAAGTATAAGTTGTGGATGTTAAATATTTGACTAATTAATTATGCCCCTAAACATTTAAACAAATGAGATATTTTGTTTCTTGGTGTTAACAAAATGCATTGTCTAGGTATGACAGTCTTAAAGTGATATTGTTGCCCTGTGTATCTATACCACATTTACCACACATAATACATTTAACATTAAATACTGGAAAAATAACTTAATGTAGCTTAGAATTTTCAAAAATATGTTTTCATTTTAATAAACCAAAAAAAACTCCCCCATTCACCATTTACGGTAGAAAGTTAAGTAACTCTTAGTGAATTTTTTAAAAATTGTTGGCTGGTAAAGTCAGGGAATGTTATAATACACATTTTTTAGCCACCCTGTTCGATATTGGAGGCAATACCTAACTTTAAGCTGTAACTTAAAGTTCTATTCTTACAGAGAGGGGATGAATTCTCTGAAAGCCATTATCGACCAACCCTTCTTCTATAACCACAAACGTTCAAGGGATTACCGTGTTTTTATTATATTTACATTAACTCAAAGGTAATGAAAATTTGCATGGTAATCTTAAAATACAACATTTTATGGTCCATTATTTATATTTACAAAAAAAACTATTTTTTTAATCAAATATAATATAGATTTTTTATATTTTTTATTATAGCCTCATCTTAATTCCTGTTCAGATTATATGTATATATGATAATTTGATAATTACACTAATGGGTTGGGGATGAGCAAGGAAGCATTTTAGAGATAATCTATCCACATTTGTTTGTAAGGACAGTGGGAAACCACTTACAAAAATCCACCTATAGTAGACTTGACCTGGATTTGAACCCTAGTCTAATCATTCTAACAACACAAGAGTGATGATTTACTCCATCTTGCCTCTGAAGTGGATGTATTTTTATTAAAGAGCTGATATTATTGAGTGTATTACTATCAATGTTATTTTCATGTATTTTGCAACATTTAGAATAAACTTTTTTCTAAGCAAAAATACTTCATATCAACATTTATAATTATGGAAATGTCACACACACATTTTTATGACTTTTTTTGGGGTGTGTGTAAGCGTGATAGTTCATTTATGGTGAATAATGTAGTGTATCTATCTCTTCCCCCCCCCCACTTCTCTTCTTCCCCTCTCCGCCTTTTCTATCCCTCCCTATTGTTGTGGGTTTATATATCTTCATCTTCATATAAAATGGTCAGTTTAACAATTCATTTAAGTTTTGCTAAATTTTATATATCTAAAAGTATTATCTGTATAATTTTAGTTTGTTACGAAACACAAGATTCATGCTGGTAAACTTCCATGCCGTTTGGAATCTTTTATAATCCTTTCACACAAGTGATTGGCTATTTTTAAAATATTTCCAATTCATTTTTTTCAGTGATGTTTTATTAATACATTTATGTCATGAAAGACAATGTTTATAAGCCATTTTATTGATTTGATACTAATGAAATATATATTTTTTCCTATATTGAATTTTAATTAAATCTATTCAGGGTGTCTACCATTCGAGAAAACGGGGATTAGCCGGGAATTTTAAGTGATCGGGAAAAAACGGGAATAAGTCGGGAATTTGGTAAATCGCAATAAAAATCCGGGAAAATGATAATTTACTCAAAATATGAAATACAATAATCAGTAAATTATAATGTCATTTTTTTGTTTGTAGCTGTGTAATATATTTTTAATTCCTAGTAAACAATTTTAATTCAAATTTTAAAACTTATTATTATTATTTAAAAAATTATTAATAGAAAAACGAGGGTAGAAAGGGGTGTGGGGGAGGGGGCGAGTTAGAAGGAAGTGACATACTTTTTAGTCGGGAATTTTAGGAAATGATCAGGGGAAATCAGGGAAAAGGTCGGGAATTTCATTGGTCAAGTTGAGTAGACACCATGTCTATTCAATGTTTTTTTTAAATTCACGTGTATCACAAAAATATATGTGATTAATGTCCACAGGACCAGTCATGAGAGCTGAATCAAGTTCAGTTATATATCTTTCTCTCTCTTGCTTAATGATTAGATTTAAATTATACTTGTTTAATCTCTCAATCAGTTAAGTGTGATCATGTTTGACGGCATATTTGACTATTGGCTCAGAAGGCCGAGTAACTATATATTTTCCAGGCAAACGTTGGTGCATTTTCCTGTGATCTACTTTCTTATTATCACATTACCTCTAGTCTCACCTCACGGACAAAATAGTACCTAGGGTAGGTATTACCGCCCGAACCAGGCGTTTTATCGTAGTGTGGTTTTCCGTCTTCTACTTTGGAAAATAGTTGCATTAAAACAAGTGAAACCGTTTAATATTATAATTTAAAAAAATACTATTAGATTGAAAAATAATTATTTTAAATGAAAAAAAAAACTATGAAACCGTCCCCAATTTTGTTCTTTTCAAGTGGAGAATGCTGTAAAATACTTTTCGTTGTGATCTCTGTTTTGAGCGTAATTGGGTGACTAATTATATGGTTTATCAACCACGAAATCGTCTCCTAATAACTTCTTTGTTTAACATACAAACTAACAAATCCTAATTAAATATTTAATATCTTGGAAAAACATTTAAACGGGAACAATTTAAAATAAATTTTGCCTTGATGATTCTGGAGCGTAAACAAAAAATAACCAAATCACGAGGACTTGAGAATTAAGTCTAAAGTCACTCTTTTTCTTTTCAGGTTAAAACATGTAAATAATAATCTACCCAAAGTACGGAAACGCAAGAGAGTCTCCACCGCGCCAGCAAATGTCCTGCGTTCTTCTATAGACACCCCCAGCGATTGGGGCAGGATGAAGATCTATAAATGCAACATTTGCGGTAAAATCTGTAAGAGCCTGTCCCTTCTCAGAGAGCACGCATATTGTCACGTCACTGAGAGGTCCTTCTCTTGTGACTTGTGCAACAAGAAGTTCAAATCGAAGAAACGCGTTCACAACCACAGACAAGTTCACTTTAAAAAACACTGGTGTGATATCTGCGGGTATACCTCCGAGAAGAAAGTGTACATAGACACCCACAAAAAAATGCACTATAATATTTACAACCTCTACTGCGGCATATGTTCGAAAGGTTTCAATACCGAGAAGTTGCTTCGTATACACGAAGGGCTACATACCGGGGTAAAACCTTTCAAATGTGATGAATGTGAGAAAGCGTTCACTTCCAAATATAATTTATTGAAACACAAGAGACTTCACGACCCCACGTACATAAACAGTCCAAAATACTACTGTGAGTTTTGTGATAAATCTTTCCTGTACGTTACTGTGCTGAACAAGCACAGGAGCGCCCATCTTGGCGAGAACAGGTTCGAATGCGACTTGTGCGGGAAGGTCGTCAACTCAAAGGCGTCCCTGAGGACTCACTTGCAGGTTCACAGCGGAGAGAAGCCCTTTGTCTGCGATGTGTGCGGCAAGGCTTTTTTGACGAACAAGAACTTGGTGGTGCACCGACGGACGCATACGGGGGAAAAGTTGTACTCTTGCGGCGCGTGTGGAAAGTCGTTCACGCAGGTGGGCTATTTGAACATCCACAAACGCTCGCATACGGGCGAGAGGCCGTACCGCTGCGATGCCTGCGGAAAGGACTTCACTTCTAAGTGTCAGCTGATCTCTCACCAGAAAATTCACACCGCCGGTGTCATGTGACACATTTTAAACCATTTTGCAAATAACGACAACACATTAATTATAAATACTTTGAGCTAAATTTTATGAATGTTAACTAATTAATTTTAGTGTCGGCAGTTATTGGAATCTCCCCATAAGTCTGAAATTCATAATTTTATTTTTATAAAAACAATAGCTTTAGATCAGTAATTGTTGTAATTTTTTTTAGAATTATTATGAAGCAACCTAAGTGTTTTTTTTAATAACCTTCCTTTTGTTAATTAAAATTTCCCATACATTTAAAGTAATTTTCTTTTTTTAGATGATACATATCTAAAGGTATTTGAAAATTACTTTTCCAAATATTTAAAACAAGAGTTTTATATTAATAAATGTATGAAAATATGGTTCCTTGAGTAAAGTTTTAATTGGATAGGATTTGTTATATAGTAGTTTTAATTCAATGTTGCTAGTGACTTATTAGTAGGAATATCAACTATTCTCTAGACACACATTTTTAAACAAACATTTTAGAAAAATCATTAAAGAAATACTCACAATGTCCTTTATTACAATTTAAGAACAAATATTAAATCATTTGTAGTTTTGTAAGATTTTAAAGATGTTCAATAGTTCATTTTTCACAATAACATTCTCTTTGTTTATCACACATTCTATTGAATTTAATTTCATTAATTTATAAATTAGAAACTTGGAATATTCTGATTAAATATGATTTTAAAATCTGCTGTGAGCATTTTATGTTATTTATTATCAATATTTATATTGTTTTATGTAAGAAGCCTTTATTGTCATCAATATCCGAACAAATGCTGGCATTAAAAAACTCTACATACTTTGCATCCATCACTAATATCCATAATAAATTAAATATTTATCACTAATCAATATTTAATTAAAATCAAGAATGGTGTTTTTTTTAATCTAGAGTGTTATGTATAAAATAAAGTGCATTAAGTAAAAACAATTTGTAATAAATAAAATGATTAAAAGAATATTAGGAAAATGGTAGAGCACAAATAAAAGTAAAAAACTAAACACATATTTACATACACTTCAATATTTCGATGCTATAGCATCTTCCTGAGGAAGTAGTAATGGTTCTTAGAATCCCCCTTAGGAAATAGGATTAGTTAGACAACTATTACTTCCTGAGTAAAATGCTATATATAATAGCATCGAAATATTGAAGTGCATGTAAATATGTGTTAGGGTTTTACTTCTTCTATTCTCCTAATATTCTTTAATTATATTTATTACAAATAAACTTAAAGAGTATAAAACCTTTTAAAAATCACATTGTGTACATACAATATTTATAGGGCTGGCATTCGATAGTTGGAATAAAATAAAGCTATTTTTATATAAAAAAATTGCGTTATTTTTAACTTCCTCTAACAAATGAATTTGAACCAGGGAGTCGAACCAGAACCGTTCTTATGGGTTCTAATTTTACATATTTAGTTTTGATAATTGCATTTTTTGTCCCCCTTTTTTAACTTAATTTTAATTTTAAAAAACTTTACTTTATTTTCTTGGGACTTTTTTTTTTGTCAAGAAATGTTTATATTTAAAGGAACTGAGAACCGAAAATGATATGAACTTTAATTTTTTTTCTCACCTGAACCATAAAATGTTTGACCGGAGAACCGGAATCGATAGCTATTTCGGTTCGGCTCCTTGATTTAAACTATTGTTGTTTTCTGAATAAACAGATGACTTCTTAGTTGGGTAATGTAATCATAATCGATAAGAGTATTTTTTTTAGTGTGGGAAATTTGCTCTCCATTTAGGTAAGGGGTTTGTTTGAGAAAATTTATTTTGGGACAATAGTTTGAATGTGGTTTAAAAAGTTATAATATTTTGGTTACATGGATCAAAAATCTATTTTAAAACCTGGCATAATTAGTTGGAATTATTAGAACAGAGTTTAAAGTCCCTCTTTTTCTTTTTCAGGTTTGATACTGTAACTTTTATTAAGCCCGAAGAGTTATCCAGACAGAAACTAAGTTCCATCTTGCAATCAAAGGTGCTTGGACCCACAATACGCCCCTGCCGGGTAGGCACAAATAAGATATTTAGATGCACTTGCTGTGGGAAAACGTATAAGACTTCATCGAGGTTGAAAGAACATGCCCTAAGTCATATCCCCGATAAACTTTTCTCGTGTGATATGTGCGATAAAAAATTCAAATCGAAGAAACGAGTTCACGATCACAGAAAAATCCACTTCAAAAACTTTGGGTGCGACATTTGCGGTTACTCTTCCGAGAAAAGAGTGATAATAAAACTGCATAAAAAAATGCATTACAATGTCTACAAGTTGTATTGCGGCACCTGCTCGAAAGGTTTCAATTCCGAGAAACTTCTCAAGAAACACGAGGAATTACATTCCGGTATAAAGCCGTTTCAATGCGAAGAGTGCGGTAAACCATTTGCTTCAAAGTATAACCTACAGAAACATAAAAGGCTTCATGATCCAGTGTTTAGAAACAATCCAAAATACTATTGTGAGTTTTGCGGTAAAGGCTTCTTGTACACGACTGTACTAAACAAACACAGAAGCATCCATATGGGCGAGAACAAGTTTCAGTGCGACCTGTGCGGGAAGACGCTCAACTCTAAGGCGTACCTAAGGACGCACTTACGCATACACAGTGGCGAGAAGCCTTATGTTTGTGACGTGTGCGGCAAGGCTTTTGTGACCAACAAGCACTTGACGATCCACCGTCGCACACATACCGGCGAGAAGCTATATGTGTGCAATGTATGTAACAAGTCTTACACGCAGGTGGGTTACTTGACCATCCACAAGCGCTCGCATACGGGCGAGCGACCGTACCACTGCGAGGCGTGCGGCAAGGACTTTGCTTCCAAGTGTCAGCTGAACTCTCATCAGAAATCTCACGCTAGAGTTCATCAACGAAGAATCGTGTTGATCGATTGACTTTATATCAGTCTTAATAGTAAACATAATTAAAGTCAACATTTATGATATATTTGGTTGTTTGAATTTTTTTTTGAGGGAATGTATTCAATATTTACTCTTTGATATAATTTATATGAACGTTATTTTAATAATGTCTAATAATTAAAAAAAAAAAACTTACACAATGTATTATTGTGTTAAAATAGTTTATGAATTTCAATCAGTTTTTATTAAGGTAAATTGGTCAAGTTGGTGTCTCAGCCTCAAAATGGTATCAAGAAGAAAATAAAGAAATTGTTTTCATAAATATTGTGTAAAGTTATGTAACATTTTATGGGTTTCTTTTAACGGTAACTCTACTTCTACGAAAACAAATATCCTCATTTTATTCCAGCAATTTAATCAACCTTTAAAAAATATTCTCTACATTTGTTAACATAAATTTGATCTAAAATAATATAGTTGGTTACATCTTTTCAGATTAAGAGTTTTATAAACGTACTAGATTATTGAAATTTCCACCTCTTGAGACTCCATAGTTTTCTAATGATTATGTTTCTTAATTCGATGATGCCCGACATGTACATTCCAAGCTCGAGACTGATATCTATCTACTTATCGTGTAGTCTTAGAATATTTATTTAGTTTCCTTTGATCGCTCTAATTATTAAATTGTGTGTGTGTGTAAGTCAGGACTGCACATCATTACCAGGTTAAAATAACATATTTGAATTTGAGACATCAAGAAAAGGAGCTATTGTGACCACTATATCCCTTTTAATTTGTTGAACCCCAAATGAATTGATCACATTTTCTCCTAATATAAAATTGGCCTCAATAAACTATAAAAAGTCCACATTCACACAAAAATAGCTTAAAAAAAGTATTTTTGTATGTACAGTAGCTCCATGGCTTCTTTGGTGCTGGGTGACAGCTCACAGCTGACAGCTAACGAATTTGAAAAGTTACTAGACCAAATTATGTATCCCTACGCCGAACCATATTATCTGCAAAAACATGTGTTTAGCAGCTGTCACTTCTGACAGTCAAAATTTAGGTATATACCTTTATGTTGACTGTCAGAAGTCAGCTGTGAGCTGTCAGTCAGCACCAAAGAAGCCACGGGGCTACTGTATTATGGTAAAAAAAAAAGTTTTTTTAAGTGCAGTCCTTAGGTCCACCCTGACATTTTCTTGCTATCCACAGCCCACTGGTAAACTCAATAGGACACTAAAATATAGTTTCCCGGAGCAAGGCAAAGGCAAATTCTCTTGAGCCCCACAGGGCCCCATCCAATAGCCACACTCACAATACTGTGGCGTATTAGACTGTAGGGAAGTTCAGAAAAAAACTACATTGTGCAGGGAAATTTTACCCACAAGACCTATAGACCACAGTGGGGCTCAATGTTTCGGTGGTTTCAAGACCACGGCAAACTTTTTACAATTACAGGAGATATACCATCCAGATCACTGAACACTTAATTGAACTGGGAAGATGATTAGGCTTAGAAAGAATTTGACTCCACTTTTTAAAGCTATAATGGACACAACACAATCCTTTACTCGACCACCGACTCCAAATTAAATTCCTCAAAACTGTCAATTTACAACCATAAGTCAGACAGAACCATTCTTATTGTCCCAGTCATTGGCTTATTAATCATGATGGCTTAACTAGACAAGCTATTATATTTGTTAATAATAGTTATAAACTGCATCTATCATAGTCTTTAAATTGAAAAATGACGGCTGGGCACGGGAATCGAATCCTGTACCTTTGGCTTTGTACACCAATGCTCCTAACAGCCGAGCTATCCAGGAACATCTGATAGCTTGTGATCTTAAGGCGATTGGCCCTTTTCATTTGGTGTGGAAGGACAGAGCCATGGGAACAAACGATTATCTTGAAGAGTTTTTATCTTTTTGCGAATTTTCTTTTCGGAAACGGTTTATTTGAGAATAGAAGAATGTTGATTAAGTTATACTTTTTATATACACAACTCCTCTATAATTTAAACAGTGATCAAAAATCGATAAAATCGACATTTTTAAATGGAAATCTGCTGGCTACATAACAAAAAAATAAGAAAATGTAACAATTAATAAACATCGGTATATTATCTTGGAAAATATCAGTATATTATCTTGAAATTATTAACATAACAATTTCACTTGTTCTCGAGAAAACTGATATTTACAAACGTAAGATTTCTTCGCAATACCTCTCAGGTAGCTAGCAGCATCTACGGTTTCCGTGATTTGTCTGTTGTTGTTGGCGTGGAAGGATACTTTGGTCGGTCGTGAAGTCACACCACGCCTTTCACCCTCTAGAGCACTATCCCATAAAATAGGTCTTAGACTTGCACTCTACAGAGCCACTCATATGTAGCTGACGATTTCTTCACGCCCATCACAGACTCTACCTTTAAATACAAGTGAAGAATGACCTCGTGCTTGGGACGGTTACTAGATAACTCAGTAGTTAGAACATTTGTGTACTAAGACAAAGTTACCAGGTTCGATTCATGTGTCCAGGTGTCATTTTTCAATTTAAAGAATACTTAATAATCAACCAATCGCCATAAATACTACCACTAATTGGTTCGGGTGAAACTACCACTGATGTCTATAAATTGATCTAAAGTCTTCTCCTCACTATTTCTTATTGTCAGGTGTCTCGGTTGATGGCTGTTTTAATTACAGCCAGAATGTTTTAAGTCCTTATTCCCTCAACACAGTTCTAGCACGAACATAGATTTCATTGAATAGGATGGTTTAATTTAACCGGAGTGAAAAGGGGTCAACCCTTCCCTATATACATTTACTAATCCAGGTTTTTAACGCAAGTGAGTAAAACCTGCAACTCATTTGCTGGCATTAATGGTAGAAAAAAAAACCAATTCTTTTTACAATACAGATATATTGAAAAATCATTTAATGAAAGACAAAATAAAAGTTCTAATATTAAAGAATATACTAGTGTTATGTTAGTAAATCTTTCACTTAACATGAACATCCATCCTTAATCCTAATGTTCCTTCGTGAAACCCGGTAGGTTCCGGTGTGCATGACCTAAGTGTAAACAATTGTATAGACCCGCCTTGGTGGCATAGTTGGCTAACACGCTAGTTTCGTGTAAGAGCCAGACTGCCGAGGACAGGCAGATCAAGGTTCGAATCTCGGTCAGGTGAACTGAGGGTGGTTTTTCCACTCTTCCTCTATGCAAACGCTAGCTTACTTCCTTTAAATATAACCTTCCCAATTTCTAATCCATTTGAGTAATTAGCACATAAGCGTATAATCCAAATGGGCAGTAAGACGCGGTGCTAAACAAATAAAATAAATAAACAATTGTAGTGCCCCCCCCCCTTTTCCCCCCATGTGCATTTTCCTAATCTCTCCCCAAGCTTATTGTAAATACTTTATTTAAAATAATTTTCCTCACTCTCACCTTAAGTCACTGATAACTTGTTTTTGCACTAGAGCATAGTAAAAACTGGATTGATATAAATATTTTTAATATATTGGAACTATTTTTTTGTGCACGCTAAGTTATATAGTTTAAGGTTTTTATCTTTTCACTGAGCCTATTTGATTTAAATATTTCTGGGAAAGAGATATGAAAAGCACAGGGTAAGCTTTCTGTGACAATAATTTAGAGAAAACCCGGCTCATTGATCACATTTTAAGTTTGAGTTTCCTCTCTTTCCAGGTTTCAAAAAATACATTTACAAAATACCGCGGGTATTTCAAGACAGAAACCGAAATTTGTAAGGATTGCTCCGAAGCCAGCTCCAAGACCAGCTCCAAGAGCAGCTCCGCGGCCGGCTCCAAGACTGAATCAAGTTATCACTCTTCTCAAACCCAAGCAACCAGAACCTAAAAGGGACCTCTGGAAGTGCACGCCGTGCGGTCAAAGCTTTGCCCTCCTCTCGGAGTTTAAAAGCCACATAATGTCGCAGCACCGACGAAACTCGCACCCGTGCGATATGTGCGACCTCAAGTTCATATCCCCGGTACGACTCGCCAAACATAGGAAATGTCACGGGGTGATGATAAGATACTCGTGTGATATATGCGGCTATTCCGGGCAGAGCAAGACGTTGGTGGAAACGCACCGGAAGATGCATTACAACGAGTACAAGTATTACTGCAGTATCTGTTCCCGAGGTTTTAACGTGGTGAAACTCTTGAAGGAACACGAGCTGTTGCATACTGGAATCAAACCGTACCAGTGTGAGGAGTGCGGAAGACAATTCACCTCAAAGTACAATCTCGCCAAGCATAAGCGGCTTCACGAGCCGGGCTACAAAGACAATCCCAAGTTCTTTTGCGAGTTTTGCGGTCGGTCGTTCTTGTACAGCACGGTCTTGAACAAGCACCGCAGCGGTCACCTGGGCGAGAACCGGTTCGAGTGCGACGTTTGCGGTAAGGTTGTCAACTCCAAGGAGTACCTGAAGGTCCACCTTCGTATCCACAACGGGGACAAACCCTACGTGTGTGACATCTGCGGCAAGGCGTTTGTGACCAACAAGCACCTGACCGTTCACAGACGCACGCATACGGGGGAGAAACTTTACACGTGTAACGTATGTCACAAGTCATACACGCAGGTGGGGTACCTCACCATCCACAAGCGCTCACACACGGGAGAGCGCCCGTATCATTGTGTCGTTTGCGGTAGGGACTTTGCCTCCAAGTGTCAGTTGAACTGTCATCAAAAAACTCATAAATAGGATTGTGAAAATGTTATGTAGCATTTCGCTAAAATTTTGTATGTAGACTCTTAATTTGGCATTTAAATATCATGCTTTGATTCAATTCCGATTCTTGTAAATGTGTATATTTCAACAGAGAGAAAGTATATATAGATTTTTATAGGTAAATTATTAAAATATTTTTGATGTATTCTTTATTTAGTGGCCTAAATGTTATTTGGTTTAAGAAGAACTATTTAGTTTATGCTATGCTTGTTTTGGTGTTTTTTAGTCTTTATTTTATTTGATCTCACTGATGCTTACTGAGGTGATAGCTTGTTTCCACTCAAACTTAATAAAATCTATATTTAAAAAAAAATATCACATGTGTTAACTTGAAAATAGTCTCGCGCAAATTTTCAATACTCTTCCTTTTAGATTTGAATTTATTTGCCTTCTTTTTGAAAAATCCATTGATATGTCTCAATTTTGATTACATAAGGATATGTAGCTGTGAAAGTTATGCGGTTTGTGGTTATAAACTAATTTAATTTAGCTAAGATTGTTAAGTTAAATTAACTATATTTTCAGGATATGTAACCCATGCAAACGTTTTTATGCATTTAAAAAAGTACATTCTTAAAAACATATGGTCCAGTACATAACTCTCCATTCCGACTTAAATCGGGACAAGCATAGCTGGGAAACATTTTAAGGCCGGCTGTTTTTCTTTCCAGGTTGGTAAACTTGATTACGGGTAGTGCGCAGGCCAACCCAGCCTTGATGCCAAACGTAGCTTCAGTTGTAAAACAGAACATTGCTTGCGATAAGACCGCCGAGAAGGTTTCGGTGAAACGGTCTTTATTCGGCGACGGGATTCAATGGAGGTGCAAGGTCTGCGATAAGATCTTCCGACAGGATTGGCAGTACAAACTTCATCTCGTGTCTCATGTGAAAGAGTACACGTGCAACATCTGTAAGACAAAGTTTGTAAGCGAAGAAGCGCTTTCCCTCCACAAGACGAGGTTACACCTTAATAAAAGACACCTGTGTTCCGTTTGCGATTTTTCCCACGATAGCAAATTTGTTCTTGATTTGCACCAGAAAGCTCATTTCTCTAAAGTGAAGCATGTTTGCAGCACTTGTTCTAAAGAGTTTAAAACCGAGCAGTCACTGATTGATCACAATTTGTTAGCACACACCGGAATCAATCCGTTTAAATGCGATCACTGCGGGAAAAGGTACAAGTCAAAATATTATTTAAAATTCCACCAGAAATTACACGAACCAGGTTTCAAGGACAACCCAAAGTATTACTGTGAGATTTGCGGGAAAGGTTTCTTGTACAAATCGGCGTTGAACAATCACCGAGAGAACCATCTCGGCAGCAATAAGGTCGTGTGCACCATTTGTGATGTGCCGCTTGCGTCGAAAAAATACATGACGGTCCACATGCGAATACACAGCGGAGAGAAACCGTTTGTTTGTGACGTTTGTGGTAAGGCGTTTGTCACCAACAAGCATTTAACGGTTCACCGGCGCACGCATACGGGGGAGAAACTGTACACTTGTAACGTGTGTAACAAATCATTCACGCAAGTGGGTTATTTGACCATTCACAAGCGCTCTCATACTGGCGAGCGCCCATATCGATGTGAGACGTGCCGTAAAGGCTTTGCTTCCAGGTGTCAACTCAACTCTCATTGTAAATCACATAGATAATAACTAACACGATTCACTCGTTACAATCAGAGGTTGGTATTATACTCTCATATTCATTTTTAAAAGAAACTGTATTTGTCTGGCAAAAGAAAGAGATTTATTTAATAAAATATATGTTAAAAGTAAAAAAAAAAAAGCTTTTATACTACAGCACATTTATATTAGAGTTTCGATTTTTGTTATATTACATACAATTCAAGATCTGAATACAGATTAAAAATATATATAAAGAGACTGATAAACTCTAAAATGCTTCTCATCAAAGTTTATCCATTAATTAATAAAAAAAAAAACACTTTATACATGTGGAGTCACACAAGGAAACAATCTGTTCATGCCTTACAATTACACTTTTAACAGATTCTTCGATAAAAGTCCAGCGCATGTTATATTATGATAATAATGATTTATTAAAATTTTGTGAAATTTAATATTTGTTAAATATCTTTAATTAATCATCAAAGCTAATAATAGTTATTTGATCAAAGATCTTTTATAAGATAATTATGACTGTAACACTGCTCTAAAGTTTCAACAATATTTCTCTGATGGAAATTGTATTGAGTAACAATTATAATTTCCATTCCCAAATTTACATTAACTGTCTAAAATTATTAGAGTAATTGGGCCAAAACAGGTCGAATAAAATCTATCAAATCCCTTTGATATCTATAAAGGCACTTTTTTTTTTCCAGACACATCTATCTTTACCTGCATTATATTTTTAATAAGTTTGTTATTTTTTGTTTTATTTACTACTACAGTTTTTTCAATAAGTTCAATAAAAATGACCTTTTTATTGCTTATAGCAGACTGATTGAATCTGCCAGAAAAAAAAACTACTTGGCTCTTAAGCAACATTTAATGTCAGACAGACTCATGCTTGAAACTCACTTCATAGATGATACATTGTTAAGATAGAGGTTTAGTAAGGTATAGGGTAAAAAAAATAAAATTAAAAGTTATAATATTGTTAGCCTTATCAAAAGTGATTTTAAAATATATTTTCTGCCGGCAGTGTAGAGAGATATTAAACACTCAAGGTCAGTGCATTGTTTATTTAAAAACCAATGTTATGTTTAAATTAATTTGTAGATCAACTTTTGAGTTGTACTATTCTGTTTTTGTTATCAGATTTATTAGTTCTTAAGGTCAGTTTCATAGCAAGGCTTTGTATGCGCCAAGCGCGGTGCTCTACTAAATATGAGACGACACCTACCTACACTGGAATGGAATTGATCGATAGGTGTCGTCTCGTATTTAGTAGAGCGCCGCACTTGAGGCATACAAAGCCTGACATAGTATGAACTGTTATTAAAGTTGATTTTGTTTATGTTGGTATAATAATCCAGGTTGATACATTTCGGTTAGTGTTGACTGACATTTGACAATACAAAGGTCGCAGGTTGACTTGCTTCGTGTATTTGGCTTTATCCTAGAGCTTTCTTTCTACCGCTCCTTGCAAACAGCATTCACCTCACTTAAAAGGTTGTACTGTATTTGGTACTTGTTTTTAGTTATTTAATAATTTTAAAATTTGCTTTAAATTGTATTTTTAATACTTGTATGTATAAACAAGTTTAAAAAAGTGAAATTTAAATTATATATTACACACACACACTATTTTTTTTAGCATCACATCTTAACACTCTTTTGGTTTATACTCCTATTTACTAATTACTTTAATATGTTAGGGTTGAGGAAGGTTGAATTTAAAGGAAGTGCACCCTCATTTGTGTGGAGGAAAAGTTACATAAATTCAAATTTTTCCCATTTTTATTTTAAATAAATCCTTGACTTAGATACAAACTCTAGGACAGGGTCTGTGGAAAATATGACAACACTTGGGAATACATACTCGAATATGCACAGGGCTTAGAAAACCATTTTATGGTGTGTTATTTTAAGGCTGAAGGTCAACATTTGTTAAAATAAAATTCATTCTTTCAATATCAATATATATTTTCACAAAAAAAAAAAAAAATCACAATCTTTCTTAATGCCTTTGTTTTATATTTTACCTTTGTTTCATTAAATTTGTTTTTTTATGAAAGCTTTGATATTGTTTTGATTTACAATGATTTCCCCCCAAAATTTGTTGGAATATTCTTTTATGTGAAAATTGAAAGTTTGAATCAACAATAAACATATTTATAAGCCACAATCTGTTTTCATGAAACAATGTTTGGCGACTTTTGTAACAATGTTGTATTGTTAGTTAAGCATCAAACTGATCTTGTTCCTGTAAAATGTTTATCAGCACAAAATAAGCAGATGTATGAATATTTATTTTGGTGCTTTTTTTTCCCCCTCCTTAATTAACCTTTGGTAAACAGTCTTAGGTTAATTGGTAAATCTGTAAAACTATATCTACCCAATAAAGAGATGTATTTATGTTGGGCTTTTTTTCAAAATGAATAATATTGACTTTGTTATTTATTGTCAAAATTATATTTCAGGAGTTCATCTGTATTAAAACTGTTCCAAGTTTTTTATTCTCTCGTCTTTTATTCTTGTCATATTTTTAAATTAACTTTTAACTATCAAATATTTATCTGGTTATCTTTCAAATTATTCTGATTAGATCTAGACATTAATGTTTTGAAATAAATATGATCATTATATATATATTTTTTTAAATAATGGCTTCAGTGTGTGAAATATAGAAACCATTAAATTTTTTAAGCATTGCGTCCTACTACCCATTCGGTTTGTACGCTTATGTACTAATTACGATAATGGGTTAGGGATGAAGATGGTTTAATTTAGAGGAGGTGTACCCACATTTGTGTGAGTAGAGAGTGGGAAACCACTTAGGAATAATTACCCAACCGGCATCAAACTCCAATCTCCCCGTTATTGGCAGTCTATTCAACTGCGAAAATAGCGCCTTAGATCATGCGGCTACCAAAGTGTATAGCTAATAATTGCTCAGTGGCTTAGAATGATATGAAAACGGGGGACACACTGTATAATGAATGGAATGCAATTGCTAGGGAAGGAAGCCAACCTGAAAGGAGAAGGCTTCAATAGTAAACAATTAAACTCTTCGTCAATCTTCTGATCACTTTCACAGTTACACAATACTTAAAACACATTACCCGCGCCGGTGGCCCCTTTGGTCTAACGCGCTACTCTCGCAGTAGACTAGACTGCCGATGACGGGGAGATTGAGGTTAGAATATAATCAGATGTACTAACACTGGGTTTTCCTAAATGGTTTCCCACTCTTGTCTCCATGCAAATGTGGGTACACTTCCTCTAAATTCAACCTTCATCATCTTTATAACCCATTAGTGTAATTAGTACATGAGCATATAACCCGAATGGGTAGTAAGACGCAGTGGGCCATACCCTCTTGAGGTCTTTATTTGAATGTATTTAAGTATGCTTAAATAGTATACAATTGTTTTATCAAAATACATCATTCAATTTTGTTGTACGTACCTAATTTGTGACTATTTAATTTTCTATTTGTATAGATCCATAAAAAAGCCAAAAATTACTCAGGTTGGAATCAAACTAAACCTATGTGCATAGTTAAATTCATACTTGAAAAGATTAATTATTGTATTTGATGTAATTGTAGCCAAGGATGTGATAAAAGCCAGGGACTCTAATCATAGTTGAGGCTAAAAAAAGTAAGGTTGTTAATAGTCTCTGAGGCTACTATTAGGTCTAATATGGTATTTAAGAGTGTAAACTGGTTTTGGACCGGTTTACATTTTTTTTTCTCCTACACCTGCGGTTTAAGGTCTTTGGCGGCCAAATTTTGTAGAAGATAAAAAAAATCATTGGTCTAGTTTAATCTATATACAAATACTGACTTTTGATTCAGGTTAGATTTTTTTTAAATCCATTTAATTTATTATTTGTAAATTAGGTCATTTATTTTTTTTAACAAATTTGTCACTTTTTTTCCCCCCCAAAAAGAAACATTAAAGAAATCAATTGAAAAAAGTGGTTTGAACTATGAGTTTTTTCAGTGGGTTTTCTAAAAACTATTCCTTACTTATTGATATTAACAAACAGATTTTCTTTTTTTTTCCAGGTCCAAGATCAATTTTAATTCATTAACTGTAAAAAAATTGAGAGTAAAATCTGAACAACCACGGAGCAAAGAGAATTATAAAACACAGTGTGACGCCTCGAAAGACTACATTTCAAAGCAAGTCCCCTCCGACTCGACCATAAGATGTGAAATATGCAGTAAAGAATACAAGCTCGATATCAATCTGAGCCGCCACATGGCAAAACACAACCCGGATAACCAGATTAAATGTGACGTGTGTGACAAAACATGTCCGTCTGGGTTTCAACTGAAGCAACACATGAAAATCCACGAGACGGTGAAGCTATACTCGTGCGATATGTGTTCATATGCGAGCCACGTACAAGTGAACCTGCACGCTCATAGAAAGAGGCACTTCAACGATTACAAAGCGAGGTGTGACGTGTGTAACAGAGGTTTCTACTCCATGTGTTCGTACAAGTTACACCAGGCCGTCCATAAAGACGAGATGCCCTTCAGTTGCGACGTCTGCGGTAAGCTGTACAAGTTCAAACACTACCTAACCGACCACCTTCAGACGCACAAACCTGACTACGAGGAAACCGTCTTAAAGTTCAAGTGCCGATATTGCGGCAAGGGTTTCCGCTACCGGGGAAAGTGTGAGGTCCACGAGAAGCGGCATCAGGGACACAAAGAAGTGATGTGCGACATATGCGGCAAAGCGCTGAGCACGGTCCGCGAGCTGGGCCTCCACATGCGCCGTCATACCGGGGAGAAACCGTACGTCTGCAGCTATTGCGGAAAGTCGTTCAGTCGGTTGAACTCGTTGACTCTCCACGTACGTGTACACACGGGCGAGCGCCCATACACTTGTGACGAATGTGGGAAGTCGTTCACGCAGCACTCGAGCTACGCTATCCACAAGCGCCATCATACTGGTGAGAGACCTTACTGTTGTTTGATTTGTCAGAAAACCTTCGTGTCTAAGTCTTTGATGAAGTACCACATGAAGTCTCACGAAGAACACAAGTAACACATAACATGTCTATCCGAGAAGGCTAAAAAGGATCAACTGCAACTTGATAGTAAAATAATCTCAGTGCAAACAGTTTGAGTGGACTCGAGTGATCAGAGCAAAGCACACTACCAGGGTGGCCAATACTGCTTATTGAAAATCATAAATGTTAAATATATTTTTAAAACTATTGTGTCTGTTCTATGAGTAAATGTATATAAATTATGGTTATATAATGTGTTATATTTTAGGTATTTGTACAAAAGATTACATGCATTAATGTAAAATAAACACAACAAAAAATGGAATATAAACATTAGATATTGCAACATATCAAAAATTAGTTTGGATTGGCTAAATAGTAGGGATGCAGTCAGTTGGTGCATCAACACAATACAAACACAATCTTAATTGATGCACATTAGTAATATACAGCTCAATTTTCATAGGAAGAGCCTAGAAGAGTTAGAAAATCTAATAGACTTACTTTCATAGGAAGAACCTTATCTCACAACTAGGAAAGTTACTAGAACTACTTTCATAGGAAGAACATTATCTCGCAACTAGAAAAGTTACTAGATCTACTTTTACATATTTATACATCAAGTCTTGAGATCTGCAGCTATCACTTTTTTTTCCACAAATATATTATCAATACCTATAAAATAACACTAAAAAGTAATAACGTAAACTGTTATTAATGTTGACCACAACATTTATATGTTTTTATTAATTAAAAGTTTATTCCTGCTAAAATCTTACTGTAGATTAAAAAAGAACAAAGTATACGAATGTATTAATTGCAAGACAACACCTAGATATCATGCATCTGTATCAAACACATTACAACAAATTAGTATAAGGTGGTGTTCTCATTATAAAACATTATGTTTAAACAATGTACTCGGTAGTATATTTAATTGTTAAGAGGTTTCCTGTTGTGTGACCAGCTTTTTTTATTATGCTAGATTAGTGGTGCAACAAAATTGTTTATAGTTTTGTAACGTCTTCAATATTGTCTTTGCTACTTAATGTATGAGGTAAGTTTGTTGCAATATTCAAAAGTACTAAAACTTTTTGTATGCTTATGTATTTTAGTGTATTTAGGTATAACTATTGGTTTCAAATGTCTTAAAACTAAATGATTGTGTTGCTTTGTTTTTACTTGCTTGGACTTTCTATTACCAACATTGTTTAACTCGTTCATAATCTGACAGAGGGTGTCCCAATCAAATGCTCTTTATAATCTTGCTTCAGGACCCAATGTTCATGGGTTCAAACCTAGCCGGTGTCATAGTACAACTTTTTTTCAGAAGGGAAGTAAAGCCGTCGGTCCCATGTTGAGTGGGGTATATTAAAGGACCCAGGAACGTATGTGAAAATACCCTTTCTGGAAAAATTGGTAGGCCCTTTCCTACTCTCTAACAGGGATTCTTGTTTGTTGATATAATTAGTCGGTTTGGAAAGTGAACGTTTAATACCTAAAATGTATTATTATTATTATTAGCACCGCGTCTTACTACCCGTTCGGGTTATACGCACTTACGCTAATGTGTAATGGTAGGGTGATTGTGAGATGAAATGAAGGACCTACAGTTTAACGTGGAATCCGAACCACGGTGGAGGCCTGGTATTCCCCACATTCACAAGATGTCTTGTCAGAGGTGAAGGAAGGGTTTGGTAATCAGATAAATCTTTGCCGCAATACCTCAAATGAAAAAATAATTGTTTAATATGCATTAATTAAAAAAAACACATAATTGATACACTATGGTTACTTTGAAAGGTGGTAGTCTTACCTTGACCAGCTATTTTAAGCCTTCTCTTATAAGCTACACCATAGTGGAATAATGCAAGGTAAGTGTGCTATCTTTAAGGTTGTACGCAAGGCTACCAGAATTTACCAAATATGTTAGCACACATCCCATCTTACATTGGTGTAAGAACTCCCCACAGACAAAGTTATCTTCATATTTTTTTATTTGTATGGACAAGTATATTTCATTCTAAGGCTCAAATTTTAGCAGTCGGCTCTTGATTCAAATCTGAATGTTCTATATATGATATTTTTCTATTTTAAATTACAGGTCGATTTGTACATGCTTCTGTTAAGTTACAGATAATTTGAGTCAAGTTAATTATTAAATAAGTTATCAGTGTGTGGAATAAATGTACATAACGAATTTTCTTCTTTCCAGGTCCCCAACAAGTAGTTTCTTTGTCAAACAATCCGAGGAAAAATCTAAAAGCTCCAAGGTTAACAGGAAAGCTTCAAACTCTCTTTCTGGACCTGTTAAGAGGAAGGTATCTAACAAAAAGTCAATCAAATGTAAAATTTGCGGAAATGAGTACAAGCGCAATAGCACTCTGCAGAATCACTTGCTTATCCACGGTCAGGATTCCCACGAGTGCGACCTTTGTAACAAACCATTCAAGTCCGAGTGGCATCTGAAACAGCACAAGAAATACCACAGCAAAGCGAGACAGTACAAATGTGACATGTGTGGATACGAGACGTGTATCAAGGGTAACCTCCTCTGTCACAAAAGGAAACACTTGAAACATTACATTGTCAAGTGTGAGGCGTGTAATAAAGGTTTCTATAGGACATGTGATTACCAAGAACATGTTAAAATACACACGGGCGAGAAACCCCACCAATGCAACAAGTGCGGAAAGTCGTTCCCCGGCAAACACCGACTGGCCAATCACAAGAAAACCCACGAACCGGACTACGAAGAGACAGTTCTTCGGTTCAAGTGCAAGTTTTGTAACAAAGGTTTCCCTGGTCAGAGTCTGTGCACGAGGCACGAGAAACACCACCTGGGCGTTAAGGAGTTCATCTGCGACGTTTGCGGCAAAGCCCTCAGCTCGGCGCACGCCATGAGTCTCCACCTTCGCATCCACACCGGGGAAAAACCGTTTGTGTGCGACTTCTGCGGTAAGATGTTTGGTCGGTCGTCTGCTCTCACTATGCACTTACGTGTTCACACGGGTGAGCGCCCTTATGTGTGCAACGTGTGTGAGAAGGGTTTCACACAGCCGTCGACGCTCACGATTCACAAGCGTTACCACACGGGCCAGAAACCGTACGAGTGTAAAACTTGTAACAAAACTTTTGTGACTAAAACTTTGATGAAAACCCATATGAAGACTCACATATGCACCAACACGATGCTTGGGACATATATTTAGAGTAACTTTACCTCACGCACAAATATGACCAATCGTGTCTAACATTTTCAACGATATCAGAATGTTCTTCCAACATTTGTTTGGTAGGGATATGTGCATAATTACATACCATTAGTGTTCATGCATTTTTGTGATTAAAAATTGTACATTAGATGATACCAAATGTGTTCTAGGCATATATCATAAAACATTTTAATAAAATAATTTAAAATCGTAAACATTTCTCCAGAAATATCCCCTGGCCATCAAATACTTGCATGCAGGCAGCTCTCGGCATATGAACGAGTTTCGTCTCAAGACATTCATTATGATTTTTGTTTGTTATATGTATGTTGCATTCCTGGGCTTTAATGATATGTACGGTAGCAACCATTTTAAAGCATTAAAACCATGACTCAACTGTGAACCAGCGGTTGACCAACTGTATAAAATAACTTAGACAATACAAGCTGCTATTAATTCACTCACAGCCAGGCAAAGGGAAATTTCCCCATCTCTTTCTCTTCCAATCTCAAAATTTATTTATTTAAATCTTACAATTATGTTTACTATAAATGTTTGACATTTTGTTTTATAAGGAACTCTTATCTATTGTTAACTTTAATAAATGTTCTCTGAATTGTTATGTTGGTTATAGCAAAGGTTTGTAAATCAAAATACATGGTTAATACTATGGCTTAACCGTTGAGATAATTTTTCTTTTAACTAAACACTTTAATTCCCCAATACATTTTTGTTATTCTTCATGCCTCATGATTTTTTTTTCTTTTTTTTTTATATATAATGAGTGCTGAATATCAACATTTTTGATTTTAGTGTTAGTCAAAATTGTTTCTAGTACATCATGGGATATCTTATCTAGTAAGTCAATTTTGTATTACAGTAGCCCCATGACTTCTTTGGTGCTGACTGACAGCTCACAGCTGACTTATGACAGTCAACATGTAGGTATGCAGCTAAATTTTGACAGTCAGAAGTGACAGCTGCTAAACACATGTTTTTGCAGATAATATGTTTCGGCGTAGGGATAAATGATTTGGTTTGGTAATTTTTCAAAGCTGTCAGTCAGCACCAAAGAAGCCATGGGGCTACTGTACCACAAGGTGGACAGATTAATTTGTCGATTCATTGTTTTATTATGTGATAATTGCTAACACTATTTAAAAAAAAAATCAGAATGCATCCTTTAAATAGGAGATGTTTTGCACTGACTATATAGAAGGAAATTAAAAATTTTCATAGTTTTTTAGATATAGATTCTATAGTTATTAAATAATTCTGCATGGCTGTATAAACATGTAGTATAATTTTGGATTAACTGATTTCTCCAATAGGAGAAACAATTTGTTAACTGTTTCATCAGCTAAATTGGTCATCAGTTACATCAGTTAAACGGGTAAACAGTTTCATCAGTGTAGTAAGACCCGGAGCACATAAAGAAAAGAGCTTGAATGGTACATCTGTTGGTTTCATTGTTCATAACTTGTGTTACACACTTAAAAAAACAAAAATTAGGGAGTAAGTAAACTTAGGAGATAAAAATATATTATATTGTATTATTAAATTTTAAAAACGAAAGTTGTATATGGGAATTGAACTCGGGACCCTCTTCACTGCTCTACCACAAAAATATCTAAGATTTTCCCATTTTCAGGATAATTCTTCACTCATAGTTTGAGGCAGTCTGTGATGGACGTGTAAAATATAAATCATTGGAGAAATCTAAGGGTTCAGAGCTCAAATTCCGAATCCATGCGTCATTTTTCAAATTCAAGAATAAAATAAAATTAGGTTTTAACAAGAAATGGACCTGTGAGGTAGGTAAGCTTCTCGATGTGCTATTCAAACATATTGAGAGAGAGAGAGACTTAATTAATATTTTGGTGGGTGACCTGGTGGTCCAGGAGTAAGGTGTAAGACTTGGTGCCAGGGATTCATAGTTCAATCCTTGGTCCCGGCACAGATTTATCTGATTGCCAAACCCTTCCTTCACCTCTGACAAGACATCTTGTGAATGTGGGGAATGCCAGGCCTCCACCGTGGTTCGGATTCTACGTTAAACTGTAGGTCCTTCATTTCATCTCACAATCACCCTACCATTACACATTAGCGTGAGTGCGTACAAACCGAACGGGTAGTAAGACGCGGTGCTAATAATAAGAATAATAAGAATAATATTTTGGGGGTGGTCGCGAAGTGTCTTTAAGTATCCACTTTGTCAAAAGACGAGGAATGGGTAAGTAAAGGTTTACGACATGTACAGGCTCGGCGCCGGGGATTTTTCAATGTTGTAACTAAAAATATAACACTTCACTGCTATCCACCCACAGTAATTGTTCATTGTAATACCTATTTTTCTATTGGGTTATTGTGTCATGAAAAAGGAAACTTAATCTTCTCTTCTATGATATATTTAAAATAGGTCCTGTAATTACTGTGTTTAAAGTCTTAACTCTACAACCAGGGTTTTCTTCTTTCCAGGTTCACAAGCGATAACATTGTTTCTAAATCGTCGGAGAAATCCACACGCCACAGAAAGAACTCTTTGATTTCGCCAAAGCCGCTATCTAGTCCCATAGAACTTATGGAATTGGAGTGGGGGAGCGCAGAGAGCCCCAAATGGAAATGTAAAATATGTGAGAAAGTGTTCAAACATAAATGTTCTCTGAAGAACCACATGCCGCTTCATAACACCGAGGGCTCTTTCAAATGCGACATCTGCCATAAGTTGCTCAAATCAGATTATCAGTTGACTCGACATAAGAAGAACCACAGCCAACTGAAAGACTACAAATGCGGCATCTGCGGCTACGAGACGTGTTCCAACAGTAAAATCGAGAGCCATAAGAGGAGACATCTGAATGAGTACAAAATGAAGTGTGAGCTGTGTAATAAAGGTTTCTACACCTCACGAGAGTTCCAGGAGCACTCCATGCTCCACACAGGAGAAAGGCCCCACTCCTGCGAGGTCTGCGGCAAGTCCTACCCCAACAAATACCGGCTGACGGACCACAAGAAGCTGCACGAGCCCAACTACGAGGAGATGTTCCTCAGGTTCAAGTGCCGGTTCTGCGACAAGGGCTTCCCCCGGCAAAGCTCTTGCGTCCGTCACGAGAAGCACCACCTGGGCGTCCGGGAATACGCCTGCGATGTGTGCGGCAAGGCGCTCAGTTCGGGGCCTCTCCTCAAGCTCCACATGCGCATCCACACGGGGGAGAAACCATTTGCCTGTGACGTGTGCGGTAAATCGTTTGGGCGCGTGTATGCCCTGACCATGCACTACCGTGTCCACACGGGTGAGCGCCCGTACGGTTGCTCTGTGTGTGGAAAGAGATTCACACAACACTCGAGTCTAACAATACACATGCGCTATCATACGGGGCAGAAGCCGTACGTGTGTAGCACATGTACGAGGTCGTTTGTTTCCAAAACTTTGCTGACGGCCCACATGAAGAGTCACGCGCACTAACACTAACGCATGTCAGCCGGAGTTGAGCTGTTCTCTTACTCTTGCACTTACCTGTTTTCAACTATCCAAGAAAATATCACTTTCAATATTAGAAATTTATAAAAATACATCTTTATGATTTTTTTTTTTGAAATTTTGTATTGGAATTTTTTAGAGCTCTTTTGCTGCTTATTGGCTGTTGAGCCCCAACGTAATTATGGGACAAACTCAACAACCTGACCCCAGACCATGTGTGAATGTATGAATCTTATGATGAAAGTAATTTACAATTTAACTGTACAAGCGTTAAATTTCTTCCACTATATTATAACAACCTTTAAAAATAATTTTAACCAAAAGATTTGGGAAATATTTTGTTAATGTTTTTAAATGATAGTATTAAAAAGGATTCTAGAACCCCATCCCTAATATTTTGACAGTATACGGTAAATACATAATTTTAATTGTATACTTTTTTATTATTTGGAACCAATATTTTTTAACAAATAAAATGATAGCCTCTTTTATACCATCTTACTTTTTCTTCTACTACATCTTGAGGAAGATGCTATAATAACATCGAAATATCAACGCGTGTGTAAACTTGTGGTAGTGTTTTTACTTCTATTTCTGCTCTATTTTTTCCTACTCATCATCATCATCATCATCATCATCATCATCCAACGTTCCCCCCTCTGCGGGTCGTCTGGTACTTCCTCTTCCATTCCTGTCGATTCCTCCAAACTCCTCCCTCAGCCACGCGTCTCCAGTCCGCTCCTTTAGCCTCCATGTCCTGCGCTTGCTCCATCTATCTTGTCTGTGATCTTCTACCCTTCTATTTGTTCTGCTAGGCTTTCTTAGGCCTTCTGTCCTCCTCCATTCTCATCACATGACCTAACCACAGCAACCTTTTTCTCTTCAGTGTCTCTTCTATTGGTATAACTTTTAAACAATCCCTAATTATTCCGTTCCTTATCCTGTATTTATTTGTGTTTTAAAAAGCAACAGCGCCATTTATATTGATGCGCCTTCATTGCTGTGCTTGGGATCATTTTATACCCACTTTATATGTTAACGTGTCTTGTCCAGTGTGAATTCGTAGCGTGTCTCATGTCGTGTGATACAAAAATCAACTCTCTTAGTGTGTGCACATAATTCATTTTTTAAAGTTTTATTCAATTAGTGAGATTATTGAACAGTTTAAAAATACTTGTTCACGTGTAAATTGTATGAATAATTTACAAGTTATGATTTTCGTTTGGAAGTTTAGTTTTTTTCATAGACTCATAGTAATTGTATCTATAATATTTTAAATACTACAGCTTAAAATAGGCCATTTATTAAAAACTATACATTTGATGAAAGTTTTAAAAGTGTGGAAAAAATGTATATAATCTAACATTTATTTTGTATAAGTTATTTAATATCTTAAGGGCTCTATTATTAACTACTCTCATTATTTATGTCTTTAAAATGTGATCAAAACTACCTCAGCGGGATATTTTTGTTTGATTTTTTATATACATGTGATTTAATATTTTTTTAAAAGCTGCCATATGACTGTTTAAACTAAGATAGAATATATATTTTAGTAGATTATAGATGAATTATAAAATATATCATAATATATTATCTAATTAAATGAATTGCGAGAGATTAAAGTAAAGATGAGAATATTTTATGTTTGAACAAGATAAAATTGTTTAAATATGCGTCTTGTCGCAACTATATCAATAAAACAACACAATTATGTCGAATTTGATTTCCTAACACTTTACTTGGAAAATATTTATAAATTAATAAAATCAACAACATCCAATTTACATCTGTTTTTAATTGGCCAACTTATGTGTATTAATGTTTAATAATATTTTTTTTTAATATAGTTGTGTCTCATAAGTTTGAATTTAGCAAGACCATGACAAGTCTTGAACTGCCGAAAAATTGAATTATGCGGAATAACCCAGAAAATAAACAAGCTTGAATGTTTTTAAGTGTAAATAAAGTACTTAATGCTTTTTTTAAAATTATACGAAATACATTTTACATATTATATTAGAATTTAAAAAAAATTATCATTAGTTTTTTATTGTGTGGTTTTGTAATCTTGCACTGTCTATCCCTCTTATTCCATTCTTGAATTTGAGTTTAATTGGAATAGTCACATTCAGAAATAGTATTACAAAGCTTGTCAAAATTTCCTCCTAAGCTATAACTATTTCGTTTCCAAATTGGTGCAAAGTAAAAGAATGTGAGTCAAACGCATGCTTATATTTAACTTAATGAAACTTCAAAATATCAAAATTCAATTGTATTTATTATTTACTGGTCGCTCCATCCACACAAATGTGGGTACACTTCCTCTAAAATTCAACCTTCCTCTTTCTTAACTCACTAGCGAAATTAGTTCCATATGTGTACAACATGAATAGGTAGTAAGACACGTGTGTTAATAAATAAATATAAATTTTTATATTGATATGAAGAGGAGCTGCTTTTTCATCTCGTCCCTGGGAATCACAAATATCTACAAACTTCTCTACCATATTGTTTCTATTCCTCGAATGTTCCCTTTTCAACTTTTTGATACCAACACTTATTACATCACAGAGTAGAGTTTTTTATCCTATAACAAAGCAATAACATATTTTATGGTTAGCAATTATATTTTTTAGAAAGTAGAGTTTTTTCAAGAAACAAAACTAAACAGTCATTGTATTAAGGAGATATTAAAAAAACACTAATTTTGCCAAGTTTTTTTAAAGATAAATTTGCTATTAAAAATAGTCACAGAAAACTTGAAACAAACTGTCAACTTTGCATGACCAGCCTATTTTAATATATACAATCTGAAACCTCAAAATGTTCGACCTATTAGTCTGGGCTAAAATATATTAATTTTTCTAAAAAAAATTATTGCACACCATCCATCTATAAGTTTTAATTTTGTTCAGCTTTTATATTTATGCCCTATTTTCACGTTTATTTTAAACTGGTTGTTTATTTGTGGTTCTTTTCAGTGTAGTGGCCGTAGCTATGGTACGAAAAACACAACATTCCAAATATATTTAGGTAGGCTTTATTGTTTCTATTTAATTTGCGGCAAATGGGTTGTTATTTATATAGTTGGTATCTCAAAATAATGAGGCTATAATCTTATTAAAATAAACAAATAGACCAACTTAAAGGTATATTCCATTCACGGTATGAATTACGCTCTGAAAGGTCTTTTTTCCTACCAATATCCTACTATATAGTAGATTTATGGTAGGGGAAAAAAGGTCTTTCAGAAGTCAATTCCTATGGTGAATGGAATATAGCTACTATTTGGGGTGGGGGGAGGATGGGGGGGAAGGGTATTCATGAAAAAAAATCTCTCTACTCGATTTTACAATCTTTTTCTTACTTTTCTAATCTAGTCATGTAATGACCAAATCTCCATCTAGAAATGAATCGATACTAACCTGTTTTAAGTTTTTTGATGGTTACAACAATGAATCTACAACTAGAGTTTTCTTCTTTCCAGGTACACAAGTGCTAACAATTGGTTTGTAGTAGTGAAATCAGAAGACAAATCAACTTGCCCCCAGAACACAAGGAAAAACAGATCCCCTTGGAATAAACAAATTGCCGAATGAGATAAAGTGTGAAATATGCGACAAGATATACAAACGCCGCAGCACGTTACAGAGGCACATGTTCCTGCACGATGGTGCCCATTCCCACAACTGTGTCGTGTGCCACAAGACTTTCAGGTCCGAGTGGCATTTGAAACAACACACGAAGGCTCACACCAGAGAAAAGAACTTCAAATGTGACATCTGCGGGTTTCGGTTCAGATCACAACTACACGCTAGAAAACCATAAAAAGAGACATTCAAACAGTTACAAGCACAACTGCGACCTTTGCGGTCACGGGTTCCACAGCAACCACGAGTTCTTGGTGCATAAGAAGGTTCACACTGGCGAGAGGCCGTATTGTTGTGAGGTTTGCGGAAAGTCTTATCCCAACAAGTACAGGCTTGTCGACCACAAAACGATTCATCGGCCTGACTATGAAGAGACGTTTCTCCGTTTCAAATGTAAGCTTTGCGGTAAAGGTTTCCGTCAACAGAGTCATTGCGCGACCCACGAGAAGCGTCATCTCGGGCAGAAGGATCACATGTGCGACGTTTGCGGCCGAGCCGTCAACTCCCCGACCGAGTTAAAGTTCCACATGCGTGGTCACACTGGCGAGAAGCCCTACGTTTGCCCTTACTGCGATAAGGCGTTTATCCGACTGATGGCTCTCAAGATACATCTGCGCGTCCATACGGGGGAGCGCCCGCACGGCTGTGACCACTGTGACAAGAGGTTCACGCAGCGCTCAAGTCTCACCATCCATATGCGATATCACACTGGGGTCAGACCGTACAAGTGCGACACGTGTTCAAAAACGTTTGTATCGAGAACATTATTGATAACACACATTAAATCTCACCCTTAGTAAAATGTGTGATGAACACTCCCAGGAACTTACATTAATTTGGGTGTGCGTGTTTAGCATTTGTTTCTTAATAAATTTATTATTCTTTCGTTCATCCATCGTTAGTTTTGTACACCATTTGAGATAAAGTGCAATTTCAGGTTTGGAGAGAATTTGAGTGAAAATATATTTATTTTTGCATTAACCTCTTAACACTTATAAACATGTAAGGTTTTTATATCTTCTAAATCAAAACTAACCACATTTTATTTCACTAATCCTGAAGAACTGATTAAAAGATTTTAAACTTAAAAATATATTCTAATGATTTTATTTTTTAATGCCTGCTTCAACAATTTGCACCATAAATGTTGAACAGCTCTGTTGCATATTCTCTAGATCTCCTCCCAGTCCTTCTGGCCCCACAACAAGCTCTAAAGCATGGAAATTATCTTTCCTAATGAAACGTATAATAAGACAGTGTAGAAACACTGTACAATCATGTAAAGTAATTGATAATTAAGGAAGCCAACCTGAAAGGAGAGTTAGGTTAGGCCTAGATAGAAACAAACACATCTTTCTCTTAAACTATTTCACTAAATTACACATCACACATAGTTTGAATGTTCGGAGATGTTCCTTTCAGAAGGGAAGATATACATTGAACAAACGAAAAGAAAGGCCGGATATAGAACTATATGTTTCTAGAATGATTTGAAATATGTAACTGAAAACTTGAATATTAACTGGTTTTGTTTTCAGTTACATATTTCAAATCATTCTAGAAACATGTAGTTCTATATCCCGCCTTTTTTTTGTTTGTTCAACTTATATCTTCCCTTCTGAAAGGAACATCTCCGAACATTCAAACTTTGTGTGATGTGTAATTTAGTGAAATAGTTTAAGAGAAAGATGTGTTTGTTTCTATCTAGGCCTAACCTAATTCTCCTTTCAGGTTGGCTTCCTTCACTATCAATAACTTTACATTATTGTACAGTGGTTCGACACTGTCTTATTATACGTTTCCAAACTATTAGACCTTAACTAATTCATTTTATTACACAATGAAACATATTGTGGTTACTCTCCTTACCGATGCTATATATATATTTTTTTGCGTTTTCTAAACTTTTTTTTTCCATCACCACACCACCACATTTTAGTACTCATTAGGGCTGTACCCTTGCATAAATATGCTAGATAGATGAGGATGAGAATGGTAAAATTTCAGAGGAAATGTACCGGCATTTGCATGGAGGGAGAGTGGGAAATCATCTTAGAAAAACACCCTTACTATGCTCGACCGGGGCTTGAACCCTGGTCTCCTCATCACTGGCAATCTAATCTAACAAGAGATTTAAACGTTAGACCATGCGACCACAAACCCAGGTGCTAGGAACTGTGAAAAACAACAGGATGGGGAAGTGAGTTTTTAGCGAAACTCCTCTCAATGGAAACTCGACTAAAAACAGCCCCAGTATCCAGTTGGGATGAGCGTGAGAGGCTTGTCATACACGCTAGCGCGCAACCTTTGTGAGAAGCGATGGCTCTATTGTTCTCATTTGTCAACTAAACACTTGTTTTAGATTTCAATGGAATATTTAGATAATATGATTTAAACTAAAGCTATATGTAGGCTTATTGAATACCATATAATTTTTTTTTAATTCAAGAAAGGTTTTTTTGGGGAAGGGGAGGGGGGGGGGTGAGGGGGTTATGGATGCTTTTTTTCCAGTATGATTATTAAATACAGTGTAAATGGGCCAAAAATAATGAACTCACTTAAGACAACTGTATGTTCCCCTCGAATACCTTTTCTACTTATTTTATAAGAATATAAAAAAAATATGTAGATTGTAAAATTTATTTCCTTGTATGGTTTTTAAAATGTTTCTACAACCAAGGCTTTCTTATTTTCAGGTTGGCAACTGATATCAGTGGGTTTGTTGTTGAAAAATCAGGAGAGAAACCTAGGAACACCAAAGTGACCCCGAAACCTGTCCTTGTAAAAATAAAACCAAAACGCAAAAAAAATGATGCGGCAATGAAAAAATCCAAACACCTAAATCAAAAACCGAAATCAGACTCTTCAAGTTTGAATACATCGAAACGAGTAATAAAGTGTAAAATATGTGGCAAAATGTACAAACGCAACAGCACGCTCCGGAACCATATGGTCGTCCACGACAACAGTCACTCGTACGAGTGCGACATCTGTCGGAAGGAACTGAAGTCAGAATGGCATCTGAAGCAGCACGTCAAGAGCCACATGAGGGAGAAGAAATTCAAGTGTGATATCTGCGGGTTCCAGTTCGGTCATAAATACAGTTTAGAGAACCACAAAAAGAGGCATTTGAAAGATTACCGACACAGATGTGATATTTGTAACCGAGGGTTTTACAGTAACAACGAATTTCTCGAACATAAAAAGGTGCACACAGGTGAAAGACCACATCTCTGCGAGATCTGTAACAAGTCTTATCCAAATAAATACAGACTGATCTATCATAAAAAGATGCACGAGCCCGACTACGAGGAGATGTTTCTACGGTTCAAGTGTAAGTTCTGCGAGAAAGGTTTCCGACAGCGTAGCAAGTGTGTCCTCCACGAGAAGCGGCATGTCGGACAGAAGGAGCTGGTGTGCGACGTTTGCGGTCAGGCTCTCCACACTCCGACCGAGTTGAAACTTCACATGCGCATGCATACCGGCGAGAAGCCTTTCATCTGCAACTATTGCGCCAAGGCGTTCAGTCGGCTGACGTCTCTTACCATGCATCTACGCATCCACACGGGCGAACGGCCGTACCCTTGTATCGAGTGTGGGAAGAGATTCACACAGTGTTCCAGTCTAACGATACACATGCGATACCATACGGGCTTAAGACCTTTCGAATGCAAGACATGTTTAAAAACGTTTGTTTCAAAAACCCTGATGAATACACACATGAAAACTCATGACTGTTAAATTTAATTTGTTCCACGAAATAATAAATTGATTCTTTTTTTCATAGAAAACTGAATTGAATTTTTTTTAAATATGAGTTATATTGTTTGTGTAAGTAGTTAATATTTTTTAAATGTTCTTTTTTATCAAGTTTCGTAAAATGTTGATGCCTAAGAGATATTTCTATATAAATAGCTAAGCTATTACATTATAATAATTGTTATTTATGATTTTAATTTTATATTGTGAATAATGGCTATTTTTGATCTACTGGGGATATTTATTGTTTATTCGTTTTATAAACAAAGTACTGTATGAGCACAACTTCCAACTTGACAATGACGAACAAGTAACAAATTATCAGAGAAGGGAAGTTTGTGAGTTAAAAAAAACACTTAGAAAAAAACCCTGTAATAAACAAAACAAGCAGTATTTACAAGAAAAAGAAAAAAACCAACTATGATTACAGGACAGTAGGAACCAGACTCTGTAAACAAATCGAAACACGTTCCACAAGGTTGGCAATATGTTAACATTACCGGGGTTGTCCCTTACTGTTCTTCTTGTAGACAGACACCCAAAGGTGCGGGAGAAGGGCTTAGTTCTCGGAAACCCATCATCAACCAATCCCCCCCACACACACATCACACCACATGACCAGATTACAAATATCGATGTTGATTGGCTCACAGTAAACGGAATCTTGGTCTTTTGAGACTGGAATTATCGACACACTGCTGTATTACTGTATTAAGATAACATCACACACTAATCGAACTGTTTCAATAGTTGTAATGTAATTTAACAAATAATCAAGAAGACAGATTTAAAAGGTTGTTGATTTTTTTCACGGCTTATAAAATTTGAACACAACCTTTGTGATATGACATTTTTGAGTATTATTTTATGTAAAATTTATATTGTCTTTTCTAAATAAATTTGTGGTCCAACTTAAAACAAATGTGGTTTTTGTTTGTGTGTGGACTTATTTGACGGGATGTTAATATTTTTACCACAATTTTTGTACATTTTTGTAGTTTATGGACTAATATAAATAATACAAAAATGCGAATTAATTGGTTTTCATTTTAATTTGAAGTAATTGATCAATAACGAGCTTTATTGAAATTGTGTTTATGACAAACCCCATCCTCCCTAATTTTATTTTTTTATGTTTTTAACAAATCTTTACGAATGAGTTTTTTTTTTACAGATTGACAAATCTGATAAATTTTGATTTTGAGAAAAATAAATGTCTGTTTTTGAAGAATGTATTGAAAGCTATGAAATTTAATTCTGTTGTGCAATGTGAGCACCCCCAAAAAAAACCACCCGAAGTGCGTACAGAGCAAAGCAGCTGGTAAAATAAAATGCGAGACCTGCAGAAAATCATTCCTATTTAACTACCAGTTGAATCATTTGCTCATCCTCGGTGAAGACAGGCCTCACTCATGTGATGTTTAGTACGAGTTGAACAAACGCAAGACATCTCACTCTGGCTAGAAGGACTATGTTTGCGGTACTTGCGGATGCACGCCCGGTTAAAAGACACCTGCACGAGTACGTTTTTGGTTGCGATATCTTCAACAAAGGGTTTTATACGGATGTGGAGTTGGTGCAACATTAAACCTTTCAAGTGCAATCAATGTAACTTATTCTATTCACGGCAACTTTGTGGTCCGGTTGGTAGCGCGCCGGACCCGCGACCCGAAGGTCCCCGGATAGAATCGCCGCAACCCCAAAGTTTTTGGTGAACTGGTAGTCTAGGGGTAAGGTGTCGGACTTCTATGCTGGCGGCCAGGGTTCAATCCTTGGTCCCGGCAAAGATTTATCTGATTACCAAACCCTTCCTTCACCTCTGACAAGACGACTTGTGAATGTGGGGAATGCCAGGCCTCCACCGTGGTTCGGATTCCACGTTAAACTGTAGGTCCTCCATTTCATCTCACAATCACCCCACCATTACACATTAGCGTAAGTGCGTATAACCTGAACGGGTAGTAAGACGCGGTGCTAATATTAATAATAATAATATTCTATTCTTATAAAAATTAGCCGAAACTTCCGCATTAGGAAGCACAACTCGAGTAGGCCTCATCAATACCAATGCGAGCTTTGTGGGAAATCTTTCAACCAGAGAAGTTCTCTTCGTCTGCATAGTAGACGACACGCAGGGGAGGTGCACTTTTTGGTTTGCGATTATTGCGGGAAGACCCTTGCGGACAAGGGGTCGCTCAAGTCACAACAGCGAACCCACATGGGTGACCGGCCTTACAGCTGTGATTCGTGCGGCAAGTCCTTTGTGAAGCGTGGCGTTCTGGCGGTCCGTAGGAAGACCCACACCGGAGAAAGACCATATAAGTGTGATCAGTGCTCTAAGTGTTACTCACAACTAAATGTGCTCACAGTCCACAAGATAAATCATTCTGGCCAGAGACCATACATCTGTCGGCTCTGCGAGAAGGGGTTTGTGTCGAAAGGAGTCTTAAACACTCATCTAATTAATCCAAATATTTATTCAGCATTACTTTTAATGATTGTAATTCATACATATTTTTAAAAACAAAATTTAAAACTATCCAATGATTGTGTAAATAGGAAAATATCACCTGGACATGGATTTGAACCCTGTGTCTCCGGTTTTATGCCCAACTACTTGGGTGACTGAGTTATCTGGGATATCCTCCTTATCAGTGTGGCCTTCAAGCATACTGATGTACTAAAGTAGTATGGTATATTACCCATTTTGTTGGCCGCTTGTTCTAACGCGCTACCCTCACAATAGATAAGACTGCCGGAGACCGGGAGATCGGGGTTCAATCCCACTCTGGTGTACTGAGGCTGTTTTTTTCTAAATGGTTTTCCACTCCCTCGCAAATTTTGGTACACTTTTATTTAAATTCAACCTTCCTAATCCCTAACACATTAAGTTATTGTAGTTAGTACACCATTTATTACAAATTTATATTTGTTTATGGTTTCATCACTAATGTTATTGTATTTGTTTTAGTATTCTTGATTTTTATTTCTTGTAATTAGATTTTTATTTTTAAATCTTCAGTAAATAAACTTGATTGGTTCAAATATGGCACTATCCGCGGTGGATATTTCATGCTCGAATCTCTTCTTTACAGGTTCACAAACACAGAGAACAATATTAATTTATCAAAAATGATTCAAAGACCACCAGAGGAAAAAATTACGAAGAAAAGGAAATGGGATCTCATTGGCCCTCATAAATGTTCTGTTTGCCATAAAGGGTTTCCTTACAACTCCATGTTGGGGAGCCATCTGTTGAGCCACACGGAAACCAGACCCTATTCGTGCCATGTCTGCGGGAAGAAGTTCAAACGCAAATACGAGGTACGGAAACACGCAAAGTTGCACGCGTTCGAGCGGGATTACGTGTGCGACCTGTGCAACTATTCGACCAACTGCAAGCATAACTTTGGCGTCCACCGCAAGAGACATTTTAAGCAATGTGAGTTCCGGTGTGATGTTTGTCAAAAGGGTTGCTATTCTAAAGGGGAGCTGCAAAAACACACCGCTGTTCATTTGGAAGGTAAACCTTACTCGTGTGAAGTTTGCGGATTGTCCTACTCGTACAAGAACAATTTATCTTTCCACATAAGGAAACACGAACCGTCCTATAACCCCAGTAAAGACTACCAGTGTGAAATCTGCGGGAAAACGTTCACCAACCGTAGCAACCTGACGAGCCATGTCAAATTTCATCTCGGCAAGAACAAGGTGGTGTGCGATATGTGTGGCAAGAGCCTGTCGAGCGGAGAGAGCCTCAAGACGCACATGCGCGTCCACACGGGGGAGAAACCGTTCTCATGCAGTACGTGTGGTAAGGCGTTCAAGGACAAGGGCTACCTGAGGACTCACAGACTGTCTCATACGGGGGAAAAGCCGCACACCTGCGATCAGTGCGGGAAGTCCTTCACTCAGCGCTCGACACTCACTGTTCACAAACGTTACCATTCTGGAGAGCGACCGTATGAGTGTAGTGTCTGTTTGAGAAGATTTGTCACAAGGACGCTCATGAAAGTACATTTTAAATCTCATTAACTTGGTTTATGTTAAATAGTTGTTACTTCTGATGTTACTTGCGTATTATGATAGCTTTGATTGAAACATTAAATTACTAATTGGGACAGTTGCATATGTCATCTAATTCATATTTAAAGTAATGATTCATGATTTGTGTAAGAAATGTGTGCACAGATGGCACCACACAAACACAAGTCAAGTGACCAATAAGACCTCGATCATTTGACAAGCTCCTGAATAGAGGTACACAGTGATCAACAGCCAACACCCGCTTAGGTGGCCGCACGGTCTAAGGCGCAACTCTCGCAATAGACTAGACTGCCGATGATGGAGAGATTGTAGCTCGATCCCAGTTGGGTGCACTGAGGATGGTTTTTCCTAGATGTTTTCTCACTTCCCATAAATGCGGGTACAATGCCTCTAAATTCAACTCTCCTCATCCCTAACCCATTAGCGTATAGCCCGGATGGGTAATAAGACATGGTAAAAAAAATTCAAAGCCAACTGGTCACCCAAATAAAAACAAATAAATTATTTAATAAAATTGGTTGGGTCAAGTGGTGGGAGTGACACAACTTGGGACATAGTCTTCTTGTGACGGCCAATTTGCCGGCACCATGGGCAAATAATACTTGCACATACATTCTTGTTTCATCTCTTGTGCGTTGAATTGGGACTAGTTTGAATTTCTCTTTTATCCTGTCCTTTGAAAGTTGTTCTTACCACTATTTATATTATGCATGAATTATACTAAAATCATCATCATCATCAACTGTTTCCAGCCTGTGGCCGGGTCAGATTAGTAAAATGTCTCCATCTTCCTCTCTCCTTCCACCACTCTTCCATCTTTAATTTCTTCCATTCTTCTCCTCTCACTTGAACACTTTCTGTTATCTGCTCCTCCTTCCATCTTTTTCTTGACTTCCCCTGCCATCTTTTTCCCGTATATTTCATTTCCAATATTCTCTTAGGCAACTATACTAAACTATAGTTTACCAAGTTTACCAAGTTTTCCAATCTGCAAATATTTGATTTATAATAACACTTCTTCCTTTTCAATAGTTATATTTTTATATATACATATACTTATGAATTTCTTTTTTAAACTCGTTATTTATATAAATTAGCTATTTCTGAGTTCATTATTGTATACAAAGAAGATAGTGTTGTCTGTCAATTGAAAATAATCTCATATTTAAGGATGTATATTAACTAAAGCTAAACTTTCTCTCACTTGAGATATTTATTTTGAGATTGGCAATTCTGAAACAAACTAAAACAGTTCTCGACTATCTCAGGATGTTCTCTTGTGACCTTGTTACAAGGTGGCTTTGTTTGTTTGTTTGTTTGTTTGTTTGAGGAAATCCTAAACTATGTTTTTATGTTGATCTCAGAACGGACATTTAGCGTGAAATTTCTTTGAAAATGAGTTAATTTTACATTGATTTTTTTTATTAAACTCGGAAATTTAAGTTATAATATTTTTGATCATGTAGGGAAATTTCGATACTTATTTTCGTTTTTGGTGTAAACTATATTTTGAAACATTAAACCTCTTCTTAAATAACCTCAGATTTAAGGTTTACTGCAATGCTTTTCAGCGGTTCAATAGTCGGCAATCTTAACATTCTTCTGTTAACCTGAAATAATTAACGGGAAGATTAGAGCGGCTTTTTTTAATATCCTGGTTTCTTCAACATTAAAATAAAAAATGTATGTAATTCTCTAACGCTGTATTATGTGTGTAAGGCTGCATAACTCATTTAAAAACATTAGTTGGTTTTTAACATATTCTAATAAATCTTTCTTTATTTTTGATCACTTGTATATAGTTATTCTCTGAATTACCTCAACTATTAAAAAAAAGTCTTGGAAATTTTATATTACGTTATTGCCTTGAATAAAAAAAAATATGTTAACATTTTTTTTATAAGTGTTATATTTATGTCACAATAAAGCTAAATTGTTTTTTGAATTATACTTTGGATTAAAATACAATATATCTTTTCTATTACTTTTGGTGTGTTTTTTATGTTGTAAAGCAATATTTTGAAACGTAAAGATTACAAAAAAAAATCTTTCTTTCCAGGTTGTCACATTCTTACACGAGTATCAGCAAAAGAAACACGAAGGCTGACAAACAAGAGAAACAGAAAAAGAAAACTAAAAAATACGGAATACTGGCAAAAATTCTGCAATTGAAAGACGACCATACATCTGCAAATTCCTTTTACGATTCCAGCTCTAAATACGTTTCGCCAACCGGCGGTTTTCGCTGTGATATTTGCGAGAAATGCTATGCAAGGGAAGGGCAATTAAACAAGCACAAGGTCACACACAGCGAATTCCGCCCTTTCCACTGCTCCATTTGCCCCAAAACGTTCAAACGCAAGTATGAACTCAACACGCACATACAGATTCACAACAAGGAAGGCAGGTATTCATGTGATGTGTGCAAGTACTCGACGATGAAGAAATCTAATCTGACTCTTCACAGGCAACGACACTTCAATCAGTATAATATCAAGTGCGAGGTTTGCGGGAAAGGTTACTACACCAATTATGAAATGAGGCTCCATAAAGCTGTCCACATTCACGGGGAAACAAAACCTTTTGTTTGTGACGTGTGTGATAAACAATTCTACTGCGAGTACAACCTAAATCTGCACAAGAAAAGACACAACTCTGACCAGCAATCAAAGGAGAAATTCACATGCGAACACTGCGGGAAAAAGTTGCATTCGCGCTCGGAACTAACGAGGCATTCCAAATATCACTCGGGTAACTTTCAGGTGGTCTGCGACATCTGCGGTAAGTGCCTCTCTGGGACTAACGTGCTGCAGGTCCACCGCAGGATCCACACGGGGGAGAAGCCGTTTGTTTGCGACATGTGCGGGAAAGCGTTCAGTGCCTTGAGCTACCTCGTGCTCCACAAACGCTCGCACACGGGAGAGAAGCCGTTTCCTTGCGGGAAGTGTGGGAAGTGTTTCGCCCAACGCTCAAGCCGCACCATTCACATGAGGTATCACACGGGGGAACGCCCGTATCCCTGTCAGATATGTGGCAGAAGTTTCGTGACAGCGACATTACTTAAGATGCACAATAAGTCACAATGTTCCTAGTTTCAGCTCACATATGCAATAATTTGAATGCACTAGGGAGACAGATGCAAATACCGGTTGGAAATATGTAGTAGGATGCAAGATGATTATTTTTATGTAACATGTTTTGATAAATTTAAACATATTTGTATTTTAAGACAACATTCTTGTTGTTTATTTTTTTTTAGCTCATACACATATGTACTAACAATACTAATGTGTTAGGGATGATGAAGTTTGAATTTTATAGGAATGTACCCTCATTTGTGTGTAGGGAGAGTGAAAAGTCATCTAGGAAAAAAAATCGCCCTTCTAACACCTGACCGGGATTCGAACCTCTATATCCCCGTCATCGGTAGTCTATAGTCTATTATTGCGAGAGAAAGGCCTTAGACTATTCAACCATCGAAGCAGGCCAGACAACATTCTGATGAAGTATTTGTATGGATATTGAAAAATGACGTCCGGGCAGATATTTCTTCATGTACTTCATTAGAATATTATTTGAAAATATGTGTTTGTTTAAATGTTGGTTAATACACAAACATCTGTAGTTTCAAGTCCTTGCTGCAAACAACGCACTCTGGTAGCAAGTCTTGGTACTCTACTACAGCCTTACAATTGAAGGGTTCTATAATATAATGTCACACTGACGTGAGGGAGATTTCGGATAACTCAGTTGGCTGAGTGGTTGGCATGTAGAGCCGAATGTCCAGGGTTCAACTCCTTTTACAGGTGTCATTTTTCTATAATTTGATATAGTCTATTTATTGATGCTACCAAACACCAGCCACGTGTTTTTACCTATGATTTGTTTACAAGTGTCACCGAAAACCGGGCCAGATAGTCGCGACTCTATTGTACCCATGATGACCGGGCACATAGAGTTTAAACAACATACGCGTTTGGAATCCACCCCCTCGAAACATTCCTGAAATTTTGATTGACTTTCAAGAATTTCAGTCTTTGCATCTAATTAGTGTAACTCATGTTATCCTAAATATGTTTTTATTTATTAAATATAAGTAAAATACTTATATGTTCTGAACATATTATAGAGTAATATTTTCCCACAATTTTTCCTTTATTGATGTCACCAGGAAATGTTTACCAATTTTTATAATTTTTAACCAGACTGTATGTACTTTAACAGATTAATAAATTATTTAGTATAATATTGTCTTGTTTTTTGTTTCGTCTACATTCATTTTTGCATGGTTTGAGTGAATTTGTATGGACTCTTTGTGATCAACCGGTTTTTTAAAATGTTTTGTCTAGTTTCTTTATCTCAACCTTGTGTGTTTTGTTTAAATTTTGTTTTTTTTAATAAATACATATTAACTGATAAAATAACAAGGCAGATATTTTGTGGTCATAGTATGAATTGTTTGAAATCTCTTGTAAGGTCATGTCTTTCAACTCTGTAATTTAACCCTCAAATAGAGGGAATCTAAGCTACAATGCTGCTTTAAAATGGATAGATCAGTTACAATGCGGCTTTAATTAAAGATGACGTATTATAATTCTGCCTTTAAAAAACGCACATTTTTTTACTATTATACTTTAAAAAAATAGCAAATTAGTTACCATTATGCTTTAAAAAATAGCAAATTAGTTACCATTATGCTTTAAATATGACATAAGTTACAATTCTGTTTTTTTCTTTAAGAACATATCAGTTACAGCTATTGTGCTTTAAAAAAGTCATATAAGTTACAATTCTGCTTTTTAAAAATTTCATAGGTTACAGTTTTACTTTAAAAACTGCATATCATTGACAGTTTTTTTAAAAAAAATGTCAAATCAGTTACAGCTATTGTGCTTTAAAAATGGTATATCAGTTACAAAGCTGCTTTAAAAAACCAGTAGCTATGAACTGCAATATAAATCTGCTGTGTTTAAAAGTGATGACTCGCACGTCAAACACATGTTTGCCAACTTTGGAAGTGTCCAGCGGATTTGTGTTTGAATGTTGGTCAGAATCTTCAAGGGCAGGATATGTGTGTGGTACAGGGTCTTTTTTAATCAGGAGCTACCAGTTATACTTTAATAAATTCATGTGGATATTTTTTCAGTGCGCGCTTTTATGACAAGACAACTTAACGGAATTCCTGTGGTAATTAATTTAAAATACCAAATAATTTATTATACTTTTTTTTTATGGAATCATATTATTTGAAGTAGATATTAGTTTGGTACCTATTTAAAATAAATCAACTTAAGCATTAAAGATATAGTATAATAGAACCACTGTTACTTAGTAGAATTAATTGTTTATTAATACATTTTTATTGACGACAGCAGTTTCTTATTTTAAAATAATTTTTAGTCATTGCCTTTCTATTTTACATATTTTATTTAAAATTATACTTCTTTTGACACACATATTAGTATAATTTTTACGAATTATTATTCACGAGTAACATCTCAAAATAAACATGTATATCAAATGTTTTAAATCATTATTTTAATAAAACTATAGTGAATCTAAAATTACTGTAATTTAATTATTTATGTTGTGTAATTAAAGAGAGAAGTATTTCCCTTGATTACTTGGATTAGTTTCCAGACAAAAGAAAAAAAAACTATAGCGTGATGAAATAATTTAACATTAAGTTAACACTTTTTCTTCAACTGTTAATTGTCGTATATCATATTATTTTAAATATATCAATTTTTTTAATTTAACTTGAGAACTAAGGCCTTTTAAAAAAATGTGTATCCCTACTCTCAATAATATCAACTAAATGTACCTAAGATATTTATTTGCACACTACAATTTAGATTATTGGTTCTGCATTCTTTTTTGAAGTTTAAAAAATTGTATTTATTTAATGTTTAAATACTTATTTTACTATCCTCTACTTTCATTACAAACGGGCAACTGGGTTCTCCCAAATAACTAGAAGGGACTTGCCGTTCCTAAATTTGAAGAGGAAAGGTTACATTTGTTTTTCTTTTTTCTAGGGTGGCAAGTATATTGAATACTGCCCCTGAAGGAGTTACAGGGGGTGCCAACGTTTGGTGGGTGATTATACCCAACTCCCAGATGCACAACCATGAACACACAGAACTTTCATCGGTAAAAAATGAAAAGAGTGAATTGGTGCTTGACAAACACACAGACTTGTCCGAACGAAAACGCCCAGCCCATAATATTTCTCATGAAAAATCTAGAACTAAAAAACTACTCCAGTCGAGGGAATTCGAGTGCCCGATATGTGGGAAAGTTTGTGAGGCAAAACATCGCTTAAAGTATCACATAATGACCCACGATGAGTCTCGCCCGTACAAATGTGACGTGTGTGACAAACATTTCAAAACCACGTGGCACGTGAAGAAACACAAGAATATAACTCACCTGGGAGTAAAAAACTGTGTGTGCAAAGTTTGCGGCTATGCCTCGTTTTATCGATCGCAGTTAAAGCAACACGAAAAATGTCACGGCGGTACATTCAAGTACAAATGCGAACTTTGCGAGAAATCTTTCCCGAACAAGACAGCTTTCCAAGCACATCGAATAACTTTCCACGGTGAAGAGCCTTATAAATGTGCCGAATGCGGCAAAACATACTCCAAGAAACGGACTTTGGACGATCATACAAAGTCTCACATTCCTGGTTATAAGCCCGTCATGAAGCATCAGTGCGAGCTCTGTGGGAAGACATTTCTAAGAATAAACGAACTCTATGTCCACAACCGGCGGCACAGTGCGGATAAAACTCACACCTGCCCGTTGTGTGATAAACCGTTGTCATCGCCCCAGTCATTGAAGTACCACATGCGGATCCATACGGGGGAGAAGCCGCTAGTTTGCGATACGTGCGGGAAATCTTTCAGGACCTCCCAACTTCTCAGGGTTCACCGGAGGGTACACACAGGGGAAAAGCCGTATTCTTGTGACCTCTGTTCCAAGTCCTTCTCGCAGTGCTCGACTTTGACTGTCCACAAACGCTTCCACACAGGGCAGAGACCTTATATTTGTCAGGTTTGCAACCTTAGCTTTGTCACAAGGACGTTGTTAAATATTCATACGAACGTTCATAAAAAATGAACCGCGCCATTAACATTTCTTTTGAAACCTTTTCGCCAAGTTAGTATATTATTTATTTGTCCAAACGACACTAAAATGTTCTGTAAATATGGTTATGCAAATAAATTATTTTATCAACGCTTAATTTATATATTTATATAATTAGTCTTGTGCCATAAGTTTTTAAATATATTTATTTGTAAATAAATAGATTACAAATTATTTCTTCAATTATATATAATTATGTTGTTTATTGAGAAGTATGTAAAATAAATTGATATATTTTTTTTATAATGTGCTTTTTTTTTCAAGTTTATAAATCACGGTAAAAAATAAAATGATTCAATTGTAAAAAAATAAACCATATTTGTCTACTATTATATCATTTTATATGTTGCTAAATACACTTTATTTCATATATAATTATAAAACCAAGGTAAGAAAGTGGTAGCCCATCTGAAAATATCCGCTCTATTTGTGTTAACACATCACACTGTTGTCCTTCCTAAAAGGTGTATGTGTAAGTGCTTGCATACATCAGTCACATATTTAAATTCATCCATACTACAAGATCCAATCTTCTCCACTACTTCCCTAAGACGACTGACCACTGGTATTAGTTGCACTCCATTTACCCTATACCCCGATTTTGGTTGGAAGAACAGTAGAGAAAACACAAACATATTTCTTTATTTTATTGGTGTTATTTTATAGGTATTGATAATATCTACCAAATGGGATAGCTTCAAATAACATGACTTCATGTATACATATATTAAAATGGTTTTAGTAACTTTAGTAACTAACTTCTACTGTTATTCCTATCAAAATCATACTATAGTTAAGGTGGGAGTTTAGGAGACACAAGAAAAGTTCACTGTTTTTTGCAGTTTCTAAAGAAAAACTTTTTTTAGCCAAAATAACTTAATGCTGTTCTAGTAGATATATTTAGTTTAATTTTCTTCACACGGTAATATCAACATTTCTTTAATATCTGTCATAACTCATGAGCATAGCAGCATTCAATGATAAACTTTTTAAATCAAGATAAAAAGTTGTCATTAAATTCTATGACACCCTCGACAGATATTCAACAACTGTTGATTACCAGGTGAAGAAAATTAAACTTTTATGTTTCCACTGGAGCAATATTTCGTTTATTTTGACAAAAAAAAAAAAGTTTTGGTACAAAAACTGCAAAAACACATTTTCTTGTGTCCTATTAACCCCCAACTGGTCAGATAATTATAGTACAAGCATGGTGTGTACATGCAAATTTTAAAACTTTTTATATAATGTAAGCTACAAAGGAAATTAAATAAAAGATCTATTAGTTCATAGTGTTTAATATTTTACTTAGTTTATTATCATATCATTTTATTTTCTAGTGTGTAAATTGTTTCTAAAAAATTAGAAAAAGAACAAGTTATTCATTTGTTCTTTTCTCTTTCTAGGGATCAGAATTCAGCGTGTTTGACAAATGCAGGGTTTGGTCACGTGGACGCCAAAGGAAAGTTAATAGTTTGTAATTGTGCCGAGCAACTTGGCTCGGAGCCACGGCTGAATGCGATAGATTGTGCCAAAAAAGAACTCGGAGTGAGTAAAAATGACTCAATGTCGGTTATGGAGAATTCACCGTACACTCTTCACAAAAATGAACCAAATAATTTGGATCAAATACATTCTCGGGTTTCAAAACAATTGCCCAAAACTCAGAAGCGTAACGCGGCCAAGAGATATTCCCAACCTTACGAATGTCAAACGTGTGGTCAGGTTTTTACTCAGCAATACAAACTGAACTATCATATGGTACGTCATTCAAACGAACGCCGATTTTTGTGTGTATTGTGCAACAAATCATTTAAAAGAAAATATGAAAAAGATAATCACGAACGAATGAGTCATTTAAATGAAAATAAGAGATTCAAATGTACCTTCTGTAATTACATGGCGTACCATTTGACTAAAGTCAAACTCCACGAACGGATACATACCAGAGAGTTTAACATCAGATGTGACAAGTGTGGGAAAGGATTCCCTTGCCTCTTGACTCTTAGGTCACATTTGATTACCTTTCATGGTGCGGAGCCCTTTACCTGCACCACCTGCGGTAAGACTTACACCAAAGACTCCAGTTTACGAGCGCACACAAAGTGTCATTCACCGGGCTACACCCACGAGAAGAAGTTTCAGTGCGACTGTTGCGGCAAAACTTTCCGGACCAAGATGCAGTTGGTGGTTCACGGGAGGAGCCACACCGGGGAAAGAAACTTTCCCTGCGAAAAGTGTGGGAAAGCCTTCTCGTCCAAACACATGTTGGTAGGGCACTTGCGGATACATACAGGGGAAAGGCCCTACGTGTGCGAAACTTGCGGGAAAGGTTTCCGAACGTTGGACATTTTGAGACTTCACCTCAGGACCCATACGGGCGAGAAGCCATTCTCGTGCGACATTTGTTCCAAGTCTTTTTCCCAACGCTCGGCAATGAACATTCACAAACGTAACCACAGTGGGCGCAAACCTTTTGAATGTGTTCTTTGTAAACTTTCTTTTTCTACTAAAACATTACTCATCAATCACCTGAAAACCAAAAAATGCGTACCAGTGATTGTTAGTAAGAAATGACCCACAACTTTATTAACAAATTACAAAATGAGAATGTGTATTTATCTTCTTTTTTTTTATCAAACAAAAAATTTCCTCTGCTGAGGTCCAAATACACACACACATATATATATATATATATATATATATATATATATATATATATATATATATATATACACACACACACACANACACACAAGAACACATACACACATTGTAATCTAGGTTATATTAATAATAAAATGTTGATAGTGATTTCTAAAAATGGTTTTTGTAGGTTATTTTTCCGATGAAAAAAATTGGATATAAAACTGTCTCTGTGTGTGTAATACTTTTAAGTTCCCATTGCAATAATTTTTTTGGAAGGTAAAGTATGTTTTTGATAATCCATTGATAAAAAAAGCTCTTATTAAGCTGACGTTAGAAAAGGTAAATGTTTTTTTTCAGTTTTTATATAAAAACTTTTTTTTCGGTCAAAATAAATCAAATATTACTCAAGTAGAAACATAAAGTTTAATTTACTTCTCTTGGTGATATCAACAGTTGTTGAATATCTGTCAAGGATGTCCTGGAATTTAATGACAACTTTTCCTGTTCATTTATAAAAGTTTGTTATCTAATGATTATAACAGATATTCAACAACTGTTGGTATCACCATGAGCTGAAAATTAAACTCTAATTCGTACAGAACAAACCTTTTATTTATTTTGAGCTAAAATTTTTGCAATAAAAACTGCTAAATTACTGGCCTTTTCTCATATCCCCTATACACCCACATTAAGTGCGGACCTTTGTAGTCCGACTTCAAGGGGAAACTGAAAGTGATATCTATTTGGAAACACACTCATTCAACAGGAATCAAACACTAGTAACTAAATAATGTTAAAAACGCTTTTTCATGTGTGAGTTTAGTTTTTAAAACCAATTTGATTAAGAACTATTCTGAGAAATATTATAATACTTTAGTACCAAGACCCGTCTCGGTGGCGTAGTTGGCTAACGCGCTTGTCGTGTTGAGCTCGACCGCTGAGGACGGGGAGATTGAGGTTCGAATCTCGGTCAATGGTTTTCCACTCTCCCTCCACGCAAATGCGGATTCACTTCCTCTAATTAAACCTCCCCAATTCCTAATCCATTAGAGTAACTAGTACTTAAAGTGTATAACCTGAACGGGTAGTAAGACGTGGTGCTAAATATTATTTATATTATATTTAGTACCAAGGTAAATAAAATATCTAAGGCTAGAAATACAGGACTAAGTCTCGTGAGTGAAGGGGTACTCCATCTTAGGTACAAATATTTGGTTTTCAAATGGAATGTTTAACAATAAAATACAATTTTGTGTTTATAAAATATGCCTATACTTTAAATTTTATAGATAATTTATAAGGGAAAAATGACAAACCTGGACATGAGAATCAAACCCAGGACCTTTGGACTTGCACGCCAATGCTCTACCGCTGAGCCATCCTTGTTCGACTCGTACCTAGAGCCATCCCTTCACCGGCTGTTGGTGTATTGATTCGAAGTGTGGTAACCGGTGAAATTATTGTCTCCTGTCCATGTTGTCATTTTTCACTTGATTGAATATATTGTAATTGTTTTCTAGTTTTAAATATTGAAGAATAAAATAAAAAGTTTCACTTGCTTATTACCATAATTCATTACTGTTTATTTATTTTTTGTGGAATGCAGAATGGCCCTTGAGTAATGAGAGGCTGAATCTTGCTAATCTAAATATTATTTCACTTCGGTAATTTTTAGTTTATATTTATTGTTCTTTGAATCAAAGGTAAGATTGAAGGATCCTTCTGTCTTTCTTTTTTTAATCTTATACTTATTTTATTGATCTGTGTTTCAAATTTTAAAATGAGCGTTTTTTCACTATCTTTGAAAGAATTAATTTACTCTTATTGTTTAGTCATTTACTTTCATATTGATTAGTGTTTACAGTAAATTGACAAATGATTGATCACTTGATATTAAAACTCGTAACATTTGACATTAAATTTGAAAGGTTTAAAAAAAATTGTTAGTAAATAAATGTTCTGAATGCTTTGTAATAATTTTTCTAATTTTGTGTGTGCTGTTTGTTTTGTTGGCAATTCTGCATGGCATTCAAATAATAATTTTTTTATTCATACTTACTACTTCCAACTAAAGTTATTTTATTTGTGTTGGAGAGTAATACATTTTGATCTGATTCTATTTTCTCTTTCTAGGTTTCAAAAACCGTTGAGTTTTACATTTCCGGGATTGCAACCCTTTGTTACGGCCGCAGATTGGCAGACGCAAGCTGTGCCGCCACATCTAATTTTTAATCAGTCCGAAAACTTGCCAAAACCAGAAGACCAAAAAACAGAAGAACTAACTTCAAAGATTAAGAAGTATTTGTACTTAAATGATAAGAAACTAAACAATGAAAACATATACAACCAGTGTATAAGTGGCACAGATAAACTTTATTATATGGACAGTAAATGTGTTTCGAGTGACTTAGAGGAAGAGATACACAGCGATAATGTTAGAGGAATTTACACCACCGATAAAGAAACATCAAGTATGATATATTTAGAATCCAAGGTTGACACCAGAAGAAGATTGAACGCTAAAACTAAAACGGACCGAAAAAGATCAGCTCCGAAAGTTAAACAGGGAAGAAAAAGAGTGCTCATTAAAGCCAAAACTCAAATTAAAAAAAACTCTTCAAGAGTTAAGGTTAAATTACTTTCAAATAGTTTAGATTCTCTTCAGGCTTTGAAAAGATATCCTTGCGATGTGTGTGGTCGAGGCTTCCCGCTTGAATCGATCCTTGCGGACCACATGCTGGAGCACGACGGGGCGCTCAAGGAGAGCCAGGAGTATCCGTGTCCCACGTGCGGCCGCATCTACAAGCAGAAGAGCAAGTTGAAGACTCATATGGTGAGACACTCTGACGTGAGGAATTTCCCCTGCGACATGTGCGGGAAAATGTTCAAGAGAAGGTTCGAGGTTGACAAGCACAAGAAGTTGACCCACTCCAACGAGAAGCGGCACTCCTGCTCTCTGTGTGGCTACAAGGCATACCACCTGTCGCAGATAAAGCATCACGAGAAACGACACGTGGGGGGTTTCAATTATAAGTGCGAGGATTGCGATAGGAGCTACCCCCTTCAATCGGAACTGAAGGCTCATCGGATAAGCTGCCACAACGACGAACCTTACAAGTGCCCAACTTGTCTCAAGTCCTACGGTATCAAAAGGAACTTTGACACCCATCTGAAGACTCACGAACCGGGCTACGTAGCGGAGAGGAAGTTTCAGTGCGAGTCTTGCGGCAACACATACCGTCACAAGTCTGACCTGATAAAGCACCGGTTAAAGCACACGGGCGAGAAGAAATATGTGTGCAAGGTGTGCGAAAAGTCTGTTGCGTCTCAAGGATCCCTCATCGCGCACATGAGGATACACACGGGAGAGAAACCGTATGTCTGCGACATCTGCGGCAAGGCTTTCAGTAGCTACGACTATCTGAAGGCTCACCTACGCACGCACACGGGTGAGAAACCGTACTCCTGTGAGATCTGCAACAAGTCGTTCTCTCAACAGTCGACACTGACTGTACACAGGCGCTACCACACAGGACAGAGACCCTATGTGTGTTCAATCTGCTCTCAAGGTTTTGTGACAAAAACTTTGCTAAGCACCCATTCCAAGACTCATTCTTTCAGAGATGACAACTGAAATATTACCTTTCACAAATTGGGACAGTTTGAGAATTTAAAACTATATGTGTTCTTGGTTAAAAAATAAGTTGTCAATTTAAAAATGATCAATTTTTTTTAGCAGAGTATTTTGATAAAAGTTTGTCAGTTCAAGTTGTCTATGCTAAGGTTCCTGTGTTGCACGTACTCATTTTATGTCAAACTTCTATGGGGATGCATATTTTGGAACATTTTCCATCTTCTTTCTGGACTAATTCATAAAATTTAAAGAGTAATACTGGTATGTTTCAATTAGTTTGTTTTTTTCATATAAATATTAAATACAAATACTGGTCAGATAATGTTTCACATTGTAAGTCAAGTTGGTCGTAAAGTTCATTGTCACTGTTATCCTGAATAAGTTCCTTTAAACAGTCAAATTTTTTTTTATTTATATATATATATATATTTTATTTTACAATGTTGTTATTACTCAATTTAATTAAATCTGTGTTGGAGGGATGCAACTTGAATTTATTTAATATTTGTATAAGTGCAATTTGTTCGGTAGTGAGATACCAGTCCCACTTCTTGCATCAATGTCGATCAGCGGTGCTCTAGCAAATTAAGGAAACAACGGCCTCAAATTATTATCCACCTTTAAAAAAATACATTCTCTTGTTCTGTATTGTCAGTTAAACATAACGCATAGTGTTTAACCTGAATGGGTGGTCTGTCTAACGCATGACTCTCGTGTTAAACTGAACTGTCAGTGACAGGGCCCGATTGTGGTTCAAATTTCTGTCAGGTTTAATTAGGAAAGTTTTTTTTTTCTAAAATGGTTTCAAACACTCCCTCTAAGCAAATAAGGGTGCAATTCCTCTAAATAATATTTAGCCCCGCGTCTTACTACCCATTCGGGTTATACGCTTTAAGTACTAATTACTCTAATGGATTAGGAATTGGGAAGGTTGAATTAGAGGAAGTGAACCCGCATTTGCGTGGAGTGAGAGTGGAAAACCATTTATGAAAAAACCGCCCCCAGTTCACCCGACCGAGATTCGAACCTCGATCTCCCCGTCCTCAGCAGTCGAGCTCCAACACGACAAGCGCGTTAGCCAACTACGCCACCGAGGCGGGCAATTCCTCTAAAATTATGATTTTCTGATCCCTATTCAACTAGTGTAATTAATGTATTCGTGTACCAAAACATGTGCTTTCATGCGTTAGAGATAAAACAAAAACATCATCAGGGGCTTTGGTCGCTGTTGAGACGAAAACTTTTGATTCTCCTGTGTATGAAGACACTCTTCTATTTATTGTGACTTTCCATAATGTTTCGGTGAATTTGATACTAAAAATATCAAGAAACATTTATTGACTGACAATTTAATCTAGCTTATTGATGACATCCACTTCTGTAGCCACACGGTCTAAGCTGGTACTCAAGCAATAGACAAGACTGCCATTGATGTGCGAGATTGTGGTTCGATCCTGGTTGGGTGTATTGAGGATGATTTTCTTTAAATGGTTTCCCACTATCTCTCCACACAAATGCAGTTACACTTCCTTTAAATTCAATCTTCCTCATTATTGTAATTAGTACATAAGCGTATAACTTGATAAACTAGGGGTTAGGTATTGAACATTTTCATTTTTGTTGAGGACCATGTATAGTCTAAATATTTATCATTTATTCATAAACAATCTATAAATATAAATATGTATTTTTTTTTTTGTTAGAATGTTAAGTTTCATATCAGCATTGCAAAGAAAACGTGTTTTGTATACATTTTTATAAACTTTTCCAAACGGGGAAAAAATGGCTACTGGCACTTAACAACACATTTCCATATTCATTTAAGGTTTAACGACGACTCACTTCTGATTGGTAATTTACTATGTATTTTTGAGTATTGTTTTAAAACATCTATCTATAGTAATAAAACGAAGAGATTGTCATGAGTATTGTGTGATATCTATTTAACACAGAGGTCTGGAATTTAAATATTATTGGCCCCAATGCATGAACATATGCACACCAAACCCAGAATTTTAAATTTTGGATTACATTTTTTAAATTAATTAAAAGCTGTGTCTCAAGAAAAACAAAAATAAAGTGATTTATTTTCTGTTTGTTTGAAGAAAAGAAAAGCATTGTCTAGGGAAACAACACGATGGATTGCGTGGTTACTTCGGATAACGTACTGCTAGTAACATTATAAAATCACTTTTTTGGGTTCACATGAACAAATTTGTGAATTTATTTTCTTATCATTCTATAAAGATAATGTTATTATTTTTTATACTGTACCTGATTTGTTTAAAGTTTTGGTATATATCATTATCCATCATCCTTTTTGGGAAATTTATGCATAGGGATTCAAACCAGAGACTTATTACTGGTATACCGATGAATCTGTCGAGATTCTTGTGAACCTACATTAGTGTTTACATGGTCTAACGCATCATTCTTGTTGACTGGACTACCCAGTGACTCAGGTTGAAACTAAAAGGAGTTTTTCTTTTAGTGATTTCCCACTCTCAATTCACGCAAAGGAAGGTGCATTACACCTAAACAGCGCCACCTTTCTTATCATTATACAATTAATGTTTTTTTTTAGCCCCGCATCTTACTACCCGTTCGGGCTATAGGTTTATGTACTTATTACACTAATGGGTTGGGGATGGGGAAGGTTATGTTAATAGGAAGTGTGCCCACATTTATGTGGAAGGAAAGTGGAAAACCCCCCCCTCAATACACCCGATCGAGATATGAGCCTCTATCTCCCCGTCATCAGCAGTTTAGTCTACTGTGAGGGTAGCACGTTAGACCATGCGGCTACTAAAGTGTGTAGTCTAATTAATATGGGCTTGTAACCTGAACAGCTACTATCACATACCTAGATAATAAATTTAAAAAAATCCTGCCATATTTAAGACACTATTCAATACAACTCTCACTCAATGTCTCCCTAAACTTCGAACTCCACTAATCACGACTACAGAGTGGGACACAGGCCACACAGCACATGTTAATAAATATAAACATGTTAATTGTGATATTAAGTCAATTGTGATATTAGAACAATTCATACCAATATATAATTTAAATTGAAAACAAATCTTTAGTTTCTAATTCATCTTAAAGATCAGGACTTTTAAACTTTATTTCGAGAGTTTAATTGAAATATATTTTAAATTTGAGCCTCTTATTAGGACATCTTCCATTTTGAAACAATTACTGTTTATAACTATATTCTAAACATTTGATTATATTGCAATATTTATAGGATTATTTTTTAAACTATATCTTATTTATTTGTTTAAATTATTTTTCTTTCTAGGGAACAAAATACATGTGACCTAACATTCTCAAGAAACTCTCCGCCGGGCTCTGATGGCGAGACACTTGTGCCGCTGGAATGGCAGGCTCGGATTATTTCACGGAATAACACGTTAAATAATAACAAAACCGACGTCGGCGACTCGGTACTACCCTCGGATCTCTTACAGAAGAACAGGTGTCAACTGTGCAGACAAACATTCCTTCTCGAGTCGGAGCTGGCGGCTCACATCCTCGACCACGCGAAGGACCCTGGGACGAGTCCTCGGCACCCCTGCCCTACATGCGGCCAAGTTTTCCCCAAACGCTTCCTGATGAAGCGTCACTTGCGACGTCACGATGACGTCTGGCAGTACAAGTGCGACATCTGCTCCAAGTTCTACAAGTCTAAATACAGTTTAGACGCGCACATGAAGTGGTCGCATTCGGGCGAGACAAAGAACCACTCGTGCTCTGTGTGCGGATACAGAGCCTACCACCTATCCGCGATAAGGCAGCACGAGAAGATACACACAGGCGTGTTTGATTACACCTGTGGAGATTGCGGCAGAGGATTCCACACAAAGACCATGTTGAAGTCGCACAGGATAACCGCTCATGACGACGAACCTTTCAAGTGCAATTACTGCGGTAAAATCTACCGTTCCAAGGCAAACCGCGACGAGCATGTGAAAATCCACGACCCGGACTATGTCCACGTTCACCAGTGTGAGCTGTGCGGGAAGACGTTCCACACCAAACCAGAGTTGAAGAAGCACCTGGCGAGACACAGAGGCGATGAGAAGTATGTCTGTGAGGAATGTGGTAAACCGTTCAAGTCCAAGACGACGCTTGTCAACCACACGCGCATACACAGCGGGGACAAACCTTACGTCTGCCTGCTCTGCGGGAAAGCCTTCACCACCTCCTTTTTCCTTAAAACCCACGTTCGCATTCATACTGGCGAGAAACCTTTCTCGTGCGAGATTTGTTCCAAGTCGTTTTCTCAGAAATCTTCCTTGACTGTGCATACCCGGTACCATACGGGGCTCCGGCCGTATTTGTGTTCCGTTTGTAATCTCGGCTTTGTCACGAGAACGTTGTTAAACACTCATATAAAGCGTCATGTAAGTCAGAACTGTACTTGAAGCTTAAATATTAAAGTAATATTTGGGGCAAATAATTAATTAAAGCTGTTTTTTTTTCTTTTATCACATTGATCAATTTGAATAAAATATTTTATTTTATTTAAGAACTAAAACTTATTATATTGTAAAATATTAGCTTTTTTATCTTATAAATTTTCAAAATAAATGTCTTGATGCAACTATACTAGTTTTTTAAATATTCATTTAAATTATCTCGAATGCAACATGGCTACATGAAATAATCAATTTTTAGTATTTGCACACGGTCTTTCTGTACTTTTACATTTTTAAAATGATAACCACAAACAAATTTCCGAGTTCAATTAAGTGAAAAATGACACGGAAATCCAACTCCAGAATTTTGGCTTTGTGCTCCATTGGTCAACCTGTATGCCATCTTAGTGAACCAAATCGAGATGTCCCAGGTTCGATTCTGCCATTTTTCACTTAATTGAATTTGATAGAAATTAAGTATGCAGGAAAAAGACTGCAATGAAGGCTAATAAATTATTGGGAGGAGCAGATAATATAGAGTGTGCAAGTGAGAGGAGAAGAATGGAGGCAACTAAAGGATTTGGATGGTGGAACAATAGAGGAAGATAGAAGTGTTTTACCAAACTGACCCAGCCAGAGGTTGGAAACAGTTGATGATGATGATGATTCAGATTCTAAGGCTGGTGCTGAAGCCAACCATCACGGATCAGTTTGTGATAATACTTGAATTAGTAAAATAAATTTTAAAGATATAAAATTGGCTAATCATTTTTATTTGAAAACATAATTTGAATTATGAACTTCTTTGATGACAAAAGGTCAACCAAACAGTTTCAATATGCCACCTGTACGGCACTCATTATTAAATATACATAGTAGCCCTATGGCTTCTTTGGTGCTGACTGACATCTTTGAAAAGTTACCAGACCAAATTATGTATCCCTACACCGAACAATATGATCTGCAAAAACATGTGTTTAGCAGCTGTCACTTCTGACAGCCAAAATTTAGGTATATATCTGAATGTTGACTGTCAGAAGTCAGCTGTGAGCTGTCAGTCAGCACCAAAGAAGCCGCGGGGCTGCTGTATGTGTTCATAGTTAAATACTATTTATTTCCACAGTAAAATTACAGTTCATGGCAAGTTTATTAAACCTCCGGGTTTGGCCCCTTAGTTTTATCTGGTGATCATGATATTTGCTGTGTTTTTTTTTATTTTATAAAGAGTATTTCTTGGATGTATAAAAGAATTCTATATATTTTCAGAAGATAGGAACACATGTTAACTTGGATTATAAAATGTTTCTCTTTATTTATGCTCACACCCGCCTCGGTGGCATAGTTGGCTAACGCACTAGTCGTGTTGAGCTCGACTGCTGAGGGCGAGGAGATCGAGGTTCGAATTTCGGTCGGGTGAACTGGGGGTGGTTTTTCCTAAATGGTTTTACACTCTCACTCCACACAAATGCGGGTTCGCTTCCTCTAATTCAACCTTCCCAATTACTAATCCATTAAGAGTAGTTAGTACTTAAAGCGTATAACCCGAACGGGTAGTAAGACGCGGTGCTAAATAAAATATTGTTATTTATGCTCACAATTGTTTAAAAAAATTTGCATATCCTGGTGATTTGCCAATCTACAATTATATATCGAAACAATTATATGAACTTCTTCTAATAAGCCATCTACCAATTTGAAGGTGGCTGCGTTACCTGATAGCTCGTGATCTTAATAAAATCACACATTTGAAGCCGACAATTTCCTCGCGTCCATCACAGACTCTGCCTTAAAATATGAGTGAAGAATGACCCTGGGCAGGGGACGATTCATGGATAGCTCAGCGGTTTAAGCATTGGTGTACTAAGCCAAAAGGTCTGGGTTTGATTCCCATGTTCAGATGTCATTTTTCATTTGTCAAAATATGATATCTAGATCCAAGTAAATTCTCCCTAAAACAAATATAATTCTTTGGCTATTTGATTCTTAATTACATGAATGCTTATAAATTTTTATGTATACCAAACTGAGTACACATTTAGTTTAATAGACATATTTTTTCCGCCATACCTCAAATAAAGTAACCCAGATTTATGTGGAGTTGAAATTTACTAAATTTATCACGATAAAAAAAAAGCATTCAATATTTATCATCACAATCAAAGTCTTTAAACAATTTTGACAATATCATCTGGAGAGGCCAGTTTATTAAATTGTACTTAAATATAACCCTAATTTTAATAATGGTAAAATAAAATTAATTATTGCCCAATGGCTTGGAAATGTATAAGACATAGTAGAAACACTGTACAGTGATGTAAAGTAAGTGATAGTGAAGGAAGCCAATCTGAAAGGGGAGTTATATTAGATAGGGACAAACACATTTCTCTTTTCATTTCTTCTTACACTTTTAAAATTTCCACAATTACACATTGTATTTTTTTAATTTTGGGAATAATCCTTTAAAAATACCTTGTTTTAAGTATTAAACTGACAGTTTTTTTTCCCTTAAGCTTATAAAAAATAAACACATTTTAGTTACTCAAGGTGGGAGTTTAGGGGATGTAAAAAATGGATAGTGTTTTTGTAGTTTTTATAGCAAAACTTTTTTTCAGTCAAAAAAAAATAATGAAATATTGCTCCAGTACAAATATAGAGTTTAATTTCCTTCACATGTTGATATCAACAGTTGTAGAATATCTGTCGAGTGGAATTTAATGACAACTTTTTCTCTTCATTTAAGAAGTTTCTCATTTAATGCCGCCATGATCATGACAGATATTCAACAACTGTTGATATCACCGTGTGAACAACATTTTACTATTTGTTTCTATTAGAGTAATAATCAATTTTTTTGACCAAAAAATGTTTTGATATAAAAACAATAAAAACAACGTCTTTTCCTCGCGTCCCATACATTCCCACCTTAAGAGTATTTATTGCCAACATAATCACATTTAATTTCCACAAAAATCAGACTAGTTTTTTTAAAATTGGTTTTCTCTGATTAAGAATGTTTATTGTACCATCAAATCAATGGATACATTTAAAAAAATTTATTTCTTGATAATGTATTACTGTTTTTTGTTTAATTTTTCAAAAATATCATATTATGGATTTCGTATGATATGACTATAGAATAATAACAATATAATAATAATAATTATTAGGTGTTCTGTCTTTTGACAAGTTTATTGCCTTGTCCAAATTGAGTCTTCCTGTTTGTCCTTTCAACAGCTTCCTACTCTACCTCCTACTTTGTCCTTGAAAGTCATATCTATTCAAGTTTTAACTATGTCTTATATCAAACATTTTAATCAAAAATGGTTCTCCTGATTTAAATGAAGAATTCAGCAAGTGGGTATGTACAGTCTTTGAACATTTTTTTTCCCCCCACACATTGTTCTATATTAATTTTAAGGTTTTCTTTGGGGGCCATTTCATGTCAAAGTCGGCAAATATGTGCACCATCTAACACATTTTTTTCTCTTTTAGGACAGCCGGCATAATCCTTAATTCGTATCAAGACTTACACAATACAAACTTGGCGTGGAGGCCAGATCTTGGTTCGGCGTGGTCGCTAGAGCCCGCCTCTTCTGCGGTGACACAATCCCGCAAGGCGGACACTAAACCGGTGGTGTCGAATGACAGGGGAGGACAGTTTGCGTGCCAGTGGTGTGACAAACAGTGCATGAATGAATACATGCTTAGGCGCCACATCAAAGGCGCCCACACCACATACAAATGCCAGTTGTGCGGCAAGGTGTACCCCCAGCGCCGCATGTTGACGCGTCACTCCAAGAGTCACACCGAGCTCAGACCTTTTTCCTGCGAGATCTGCGCCAGAAAGTTCAAGCAGATGTTCGAGTTGAGGAAGCACCAGAAAACCCACACGGGCAACAAGACGTTCGCCTGCCACATCTGCGACTTTTCCGCGTATTACAAATGTGTCTTGAGGGAGCACGTGAAGAAACACAGCAGAGACTTTGGCTATCACTGCGATGAGTGCGACAAAGGTTTCCACACCCCTCAGCAGGTGGACTCGCACAAGATAACCTACCACGGGGCCCAACCTTTCCAGTGCAACGTGTGCGGTAAAACCTACGCCGTGAAGAACAGGCTGAAGGTGCATAAACTGGTTCACAACCCTTCGTTCGTGGCAGAACGCAAGCACCAGTGCGAGGCGTGCGGTAAGACCTACAAGCGCGCCGGCGAGCTCGTGCGCCACATGAACCTTCACACGGGAGAGAACCGATACATGTGCAACGATTGTGGAAAGTGCATGACGAGCAAGTGTTCGCTCAGAGATCACGTAAAGATACACATGGGGGAGAGGCCAGCCGTGTGCGAGATCTGCGGGAAGGCGTTTGTCCGGCACGATTACCTCAAAGTTCATCTGCGCTCTCACACGGGGGAAAAGCCCTATTCCTGCGAGACCTGCAACAAGTCTTTTACCCAGCATTCGTCACTGGTTATTCACCGGCGCTACCATACGGGCCACAGGCCCTACGACTGCTCCGTGTGCAACAAAGGGTTTGTGTCTAAGACCTTGTTGAGGACGCACCAAAGAGTTCATAATCACGGAGTTCTCAACGCAAGATGATATGAGGACCAAGGAGTTTGACTGTAGATGACTGAGGAATTGACTCTTGACAGTTGCCTGATGAAACTATTAAAACTCTGAAGTGTTCACACACTTAATTTAATCAAATTTGAAATACCTGAGCTAGTAATTATTAAATAAAATTTCCACACCTTTTCTATTTTTTTGTTGTTGTCATTTTGGGCTTTGGCTCACACCATGGAGTTTATTTATTTTAGGTATTTAACATGCACTTCATACACCAACTGATTATATCAACACATGACTTATTAATTAATTAAAATCTAGAACATACACCACGTCGAGTCCTTGGATGTTAATTCTTCACTCTGAAAGGGGAAACCCACTTTTCGTCATTACATGGATTTTTGGGCTATGTCGAGAAATTGAACTCTGGGACCCTTAGGTCAGTAGGCAGGCACACTAACAACTGGGCTAAGCCGTTAACTGTCCAATGACCAGTTCTTTCTTTTATACACTCATGTATATAATTTATTATATATACTTTTGAATGACACGGATCTACAATAAGGTTAAATTTACTATTGTGAATTAGCATTGAGAAGAATGTTGATACAAAATTATTTGTACCAACACACAGATTGATAATCATCATTTTCAATTACCTTATATATATATATATATACACACACACAAAATTATTTGTACCGACACATAGATTGATAATCATTATTTTCAATTACCATATATATAAGGTAATATATATATACACACACAAAATTATTTGTACCGACACATGGATTGATAATCATTATTTTTAATAACCTTATATATAAAAGGTTATTAAAAATAATGATTATCAATCCATGTGTTGGTACAAATAATTTTATATATATATATATATATATATATATATATATATA
>CABFOW010000174.1:249032-259068 GCA_902141385.1 Timema californicum
TATATATATATATATATATATATATATATATATATATACACATACACATACACTCAATATATAAAAATAATTTATGGTCATTATCGATCTATGTTTTTGTACAAATAATAATTATGTATCAACATTCTTTCTCAATGCTAACTCACTATGATAATTTAACCTTATTGTAGATCCTTATCATTCAACATTGTATACCCCATCTACCCAAGGTACCTTGATGCACTACGATACTGTCTTATCCTATAAACTGCAGCATAGTGGAACCAATCACGGTTGTCTTGCTACCTATCAGAGTAAATGAAGGCTGCGTTGGAACATGCTTAGCTTTCTAATGTTTCTTTGAATTAATATTTATTCCCTGCTGCTTCTGATAAATTTGTTTTAGATTGTTTTTATCTTAATTTGATTGTTTCTTACTTATTTATTAGAAGCAGTTGTACAAATCTAGTTTTAAGGCCATTGGCCCGGTCGAGTGCAAGTCTAAATCCTATTTTGTGGGATGGGGGGCGGGAGAGTGAAAGGCGTGGCCTGTCTTCACAACCGACCAAAGTATCCTTCCGCGCCAACAATAATAGAGGGACCACGGAAAACGTAAATGGCACTAGCTACCGGACAGGTTTTGCAGAAAAATCATACATTCGGAAATATAATTTTTCTCGAGAACAAGTGAAATTGTTATAGTAATATTTTCAACACCGCTTCTAAGAAAATGTATCAATGTTTATTAGGTGTTACATTTTCTTATTTTTTGTTATGCAGCCGGTAGTTTTCTATCGAAAAATGTCAAAATTATTGATATTTGATCACTGTTAAAATGATAGCGGAGGTGTGTATATAAAAAGTATAACTTAACAAAAATGCTTCTATTCTTGAACAAACCATTTCCAAAAAGAAAATTGCAAAACAATACAAATTCTTTGCTCCCATGGCTGCGAATTTCCATGCCAAATGAAAAGGGCCAATCGCCTTAACACATTCAAACTCTTGTTTTCCTGTTGAATCGATGTTTTAATGTTATGTTTCATAGCATATCATGTGTATAAAACAACAGTGTGTTAATAAAAAAAAATTAAATCAAATTTTCTTGAATATACAAATCATTTAGTTACATCATTGTTTAGTTTGAATAATTGTAACGCCTTTAACAAATCTAAAGGTATATTGTTATTTAAGTCAAGAGATTGACATTCTTTGACAGCCGAGGAGAGGTTGACACCTTACCGACCAAGGGATATGATGCACAATTTTTTTTAACAGGGTGTCAATAAATATGTGTCACAAAAGCATAGAAATTAGATAGAATATAATAACGGGCACATATTCATATTATCAGAAACATCAGAACCCGATTTAAAGCAACCTTATTAGGTTAGGTACAAATATGTTCAGTCATCGACATCAAAATATGATTGTTATTGTAGTCCAGTACATAATAATTTTACAATAATGTCGATGTATTACAGAAGTTGTTGAAAATAACAAACCACCGACGTCACTGCAGTCATGACAACTATGTGACTTGTTTTGACGCATGCAGTGTTATTTTCACCATCTCGATGACTGCTAGAGAGTAAATCCATAAGGCAGTTTCGGGTTGAAAGACGATCTTTTCGGTCATATGTATCCATTTTATTGTCCTCCACAATCACTCCACCTCGATTAAACACATTAATTTACGCTTTCTATACATACATTACTATGTTTTTTTAGTTTTCTTTTATTTGAAAAATTCCCTTTCTCTAAGTTAGGGGAAGTGAGTTAATTAGGTGTATCCAGTTTAATACTTAGTACTATTTATAGTTTTTTTAAATGTTTGTGGCTAGTGTGGCTGTATTAACAATAATGGTGTAAAATTAGGCATTTCATTAGTGAGTGAGCGAGAGTTAATTTAAAAGTGGTCCGATGGTCTGTTGACCCCATTTTGTTTGAATCACTTGTAAAACACTATTATATATATAATATTTATTTTTGATTCATACCATATTCTATTTACACTTTAGAGTTCCAAGTGCCGACCAAAATATTAATTGCTGTCTGGATAACTATCATATACAATGTTTGATATGTTGTTTTTATCTATATAAAATCTATAAATAGTTACTTACACCTCTTGGTATATTTACATGCTGGGTGTCTTCAATTGCATATTAGTTGAGAACTTTTTCTCTCACTGTAAAAGAACTACATTTTATAAAATTATATTATATTTGGAAGAAGGTATAGGAAAGGTGGATAGAAACATATAAAAGGGACGAACAAAATATGGCCTTTACAATGAAAAGAAGAACACAGTTCACACTTTACACTGCTGCCAATGGACAAAGAGGCAACCATTACCTCTTTGTCCAATGGCAGCAGTGTAAAGTGTGAACTGTGTTCTTTTCATTGTAAAGGCCATATTTTGTTCGTCCCTTTTATATGTTTCTATCCACCTTTCCTATACCTTCTTCCAAATATAATATAATTACCTCATAAAGCAAAAAGAGATTTTCCTTATAAAGATATATTATATATTCACATCCAATTTTATAAAATTAATAATTAATGAAAAATTAATCCTTTTAATACCCGAAATCGATCTGATTGGCTACGCTTTCTAGCGCTTACAGTGCCTGAGTTGATCCGATTGACATACAGATTCGCGCCAGTTCTTCCGTTACCCGATAAATAGAGAAGGAGTATTATTTCACTAGAATGAGATATTTATGCTCTGATATAAAACATTATACAAAGATGAAAATGATACAACAATCTAAAAAAAATGCTTTTAAAAAACAGTTTGGCGATTTTGCTTGTATAATTATAGAAAAAATTATGACATAGCTATTGCATTTTAGCACATAAAACCTGAAATAAACCTGGCACTAGAAGGGTTAAAGAAGTGCCATTATAATATCAAGTAGTTGACTTAATCATTGCATTGACTCATTTTATTTCTTTCTTTCTAGGGATCCAAGCACATTAACCAAGGTTTACCGAGGTACATATGTCGGAAATTCAACTCATTACATATTAGTTGGGTCGACCTTGCTACCAGTTTGTATGCCTTCTCAAACACCGTTAAAGACGGCGACGTCGGCACTAGACAGAGAAACTCCTGGTGTGAGCTTGAAGAACTATCACTGTCTTCCTTGCAACACATCATTCGTAAGTTTGTCCGAGTTGAAAAAGCACAATGCGAATAATCACAATTCTATAAATAAATGCAAGTCGACACAACGGCCAACTGATACTAGATCAAGATCTTCCGTCAAGAATCAACCAGGGCTGAACTCAAGTTCCTCTTATCATTGCGTCCAGTGTGACAAGTCATTCAAGAATCAATACTTATTCAAAAGACATAATACAAGTATCCACGGTTGCAACACGTGTAATGTATGCGGCAAACAGTTCAACAAACGGCATAATTTCAAACGTCACATGAAAAGACATGTCAACACCAAGCATTTTGCGTGTGATTATTGCAAAGCTACTTTCAAGGAAAAAGGCAATTTGACGAGACATGAGAGAATACACACAGGTGACAAAAGATACATGTGTCAATTCTGCGACTACTCTGCCTATTACATTGCTGAAGTGAATGATCACGAGAGGAAACATATAGGTAACTATAGGTACAGTTGTGAGCCGTGTAACAAAGGCTTCAACTCACCACAGAATTTGGAATCGCACAATATATCCATACACGGAGCGGAGCCTCACAAGTGCGAGCTTTGCGAAAAATCGTACACCTCGAAACGTAGCTACAAACTTCACTTACTCTCGCATAACCCAAATTATATCCCCGAGCAAAAATTCCAATGTGAAACTTGCGGTAAAACATTCACGTCGGCGATTGTCCTTAGGAGACATATGGTACTTCATCTCGCAGTGAAGCCGTTCGAGTGTGACCAGTGTGGGAAGCGCCTCTCGTACAAGCGTTCACTAGAGGACCACATCAAGACACACACTGGCGAGCGTCCCGCCGTCTGCAAGGTTTGCGGCAAGGCCTTCGCTCGCGGCTACCTCGCTACCCACATGCGTTCGCACACTGGCGCTAAACCGTTCACCTGTACCACTTGCGACAAGAGTTTCACCCAGCGGTCCACTCTTGTGATCCACCAAAGGTCCCACACGGGACTTAGACCATATCAATGTCCCACCTGTAGCAAGGACTTTGTCACCAAGACTCTTTTGAAATATCACCAGAAGGTGCATTTAAAATAGACTTATTACTATATTTATTTAAATTTTTAAATTTTGATATTTCAATTTGTATCTTGCATACTATACTTGGGACTAAAAATTAAAATAAACAAACTATTTTTATTAGAGGATTTTGCAAGATTTAAACACACAACTTATAAACCAACTTAAATTCAGAAAAAAAGAAGAAGAAAAAAAAACCATACGCCAAGTCCCCAGCTGTCATTTCATCACTATAAGAGGTGATACCAACCTTCAACCAATGATATATTTTTAGGCATCCTAGGGAATTTAACATGTACTCTTATTTCAACAGGCATATACCCTATCAACCAAGATATGGTACTTTTTGTTTTGATAATGATATTTTCACCTACACATTATTTGTATTCAAACACAAAATATATCATTCATTTGTATTTGATAAAATAAATATATTTTACTATATCATTTTAAACCTAGATCTAAGAATGTTCATAATATATAAGTTATTTACTTGATTGTTTCTATTATTTTTGATTTAGAAAGTTTGTCCATACTTTTAAAATTCATATGGGTGTTCTAAAACATATCTACATTTTTTGTTATCATCTAAGCTTAAAAATCATTGATGCAAAAATAGGTAATATACATCAAGTGTCAATTGTAAGAAAATGTATTAATAAATTCTTAATAATGACATTTATTTGAAAAAAAAATGTATTTTGTTTTACTACTAAAAATAATCAATGGTACTTTATAAAAGCTATTCTGGTAATAGAAAACTATGGTACTGTATTACTTATATGTTAGATGAGTGTAAATGTTTATACAACTTTTTCATCTCTATTTTAAATTTTGTGAAAATAACTCTTTCCTTTTGTACACTTCCATACATTCAACCACCTAATCACAATTTTTGCTCGTTTGTACAATCTTCTATCCTAATTAGTTAAGAACGTATCACTGTGTATGTGTTATTTTTACTGTGTAATTGTCACATATGAAACAGAAACCCATATATTGAAATTAAGAACGAGAAGGAACGTGGAAGCGATAGGAATAAACTTCGCGAGTAACAAGCTATCAACCGCGAGGAGAAAATGATTAACAATTACATTCTTCCGGACAATAAATGGTGTTCAAAGAGTACAAGAAATAGTAACGGAAGGAAGGGATGGATGGTATGGGTATGTAATGAGAATAGAAAAGAAGAGGAGATCTGAAGGAAGATCAAGATAGCTATATAAACACCCACACACATATATATATTGTGATAATATAATAAGTGAGAGTGAAAGTAAAGTAAAATGTTTGCAGTATGTGTGTGTATGTGTGTGTATGTGTATATGTGTGTATATAATACATTGAAAGTAAGAATGAGAAGTAAAGGGGAGGCGATAGGAATTAAATTTGTGAGTAACACTCTATTGATCGCGAGGAGAAATAGATTATTGATTAAATTTATCCGGACAATAAATGCGGTTCAAAGAGTACAAGAAATAGTAACAGAATAAAGAGTTGGATGGACTGGGTATGTAATGGGAATGGAAAAGGAAGAACGATGAATATTAAGTATATTGGAAAGAGTCCTGAAGAAAGACCAAGATAGAAATGGAGGGGGAGCAGATAACAGAAAGGGTGCAAGTGAGAGAAGAAGAATGATGTTAATAAATAAAGGAGGAAAAATGGTGGAGGTATTTTACTAAACTCACCCGGTCACACGCTGGAAACAGTTGATATATATTCAGAGTGTAAACGCATATTGTTGGAAACATCATCACCTGGCCCAACCCAAAACTACCTTATCCGTTAAAAACAATCTCGTATTCAGTCGCCAACATTAAAATGTGATTGTGATTGCAGTTCAGTAATCACTTTTTTACAGTTACATCCATGTATCACAGTAGTTGTTGAAAATTACTATTATCGATGTCAATGCATTCATGACGGCTACATATCATGTTTTGACGCACGGTGACTGTTATCCACACCATCTCAATGACTAACAGAGTAAATCTATAAGTCGGCCTTGGGCCAAAAAAAATACTATATATAATATAAATAATATATATATATATAAATAAAACTCATACCCCAAACTGCACATATAGTTCGTTTGAACCAAAAGTAATACAAAATCCCCATACACTTACATCCAGAAAACTATGCTAATACCATTATATTGAGTTCAAAATTTAGTTGTCTAGCGCCGGTTGCTTAGGAGCTAAGCGCGACACTAAACACTTCGGCATCTTGGAACCCGTCAGCAGAATATAGCACAATTAATAGTAAACAACACACCAGTCCATCTAGAAATGTTAATACGTTCTGAGGGTCGTCATTAACGGTCCTACATCATAGGTAGTATGGGCAATTATTACATGTGCAATGCCGAGCGTCTAATTCCCATGCAATATGCAACTTGTTATACACACAGGCTTGACAGCTTTGCTCTCCTAACGCTGTGTGCCAAAATTTTGAACACAATTTAATGGTATCATCATAGGATGTACGTGTATAGAGAAATTGTATTAATTTTGCTTCAAAAAAGCTCTATGTCCAGTTTGGGCGATGAGTTTCCGAACACCCTGTATGTGTATATATTTTTTTTTATATATTATATTAATATATAATGGTGGTGTAAAATAAGGCTTAGGAGAAGTGAGTGAAAGATTAAATTAAAAGGGGTCCATGTTTGCTGTGTGTTTTGAACCACCTGTAAAATGTAAATAAAACAAACTGGATTTTTAACATTAGTTAGATTTATAACGCATTCTAATAACACTTTAGACTTCTAAATGCCTAAACATAAGCTACCAACTATTATAAGTGTTCTTTATTAAAATATGTTCATTATATATATTTATATATACATAAACTTGATAAATAATTACAACTATTTGTATGTATACACAATACATGCTGGAAGTAAATTATTTAATTGCACTTTAATTAAAATCTCTTTTCTAATTGTAAAAAACTTTATTTTATAAAATTTAAATTTAATAGAAATTAACCCTTTTATTGTCATGAGACAATCTCATCTTTTTTCAAGGACTGCGCTAGTTCCGGTGTTATCTTATAGATAGTGTAGTAGTGTATTATATTACAAGAACGAGAACATTCCACAAACTAATAGAACAGTATTCAAGTATAAATTATAGGTAACCAGTCAAATTCCTTCATAAATAACTGTTTGGCAATGTTTCTTTTATAATCATAAAACTGTCTTAACACACAAAACCTTAAAAAAAATCCTGTAAATTTTTGGGCATAAATCTGATTCTGGCATTAAATTAAAATAGGTTAAAGTTCCAATACAAATACTTATTCAACTAAATTAACACATTGACTCATTTTCTTTTTTTCTTTCTAGGGTTCCAAGCACATCACACAAGGTAAACCGAGGTACTTATGTCGGAAAGCCAACTCATTACATATTAGTTGGATCAACCTTGCTACCAGTGTGTGTCTCTTCTCAAACACCGTTAAATACGACGACGATGACGACACTTACCAATGAATTTCCTGGTGTCACTTTTAAGAACTATCACTGTCCTTCTTGCAACACATCATTCTTAACATTATCCGAGCTGAAAAAGCACCAACGGAACCATCACAGTTCGCTAAATAAGTGCAAGCCGACAAAACCGCCGACTGATACTACATCAAGATCTTCCATCAAGAAACAATCCGAAATCAACTCAAGTTCCTCTTATCCTTGTGTTCCTTGTGACAAATCATTCAAGAATCAATACTTGTTCAAAAGACACAATACAACTATCCACAATGCCAACACGTGTAACATATGTGGAAAACAGTTCACCAGACGGCTTAATTACAAACGTCACATGAAAAGACACGTCAACACCAAGCATTTTACATGCACTCATTGCATTGCTACTTTCAAAGATAAAAGCAATTTGACGAGACATGAGAGAATACACACAGGTGACAAGAAATACAGATACATGTGTCAATTCTGCGACTACTCTGCCTATTACATTACCGAAGTGAATGAGCACGAGAGGAAGCATACAGGTAACCATAGGTACAGTTGTGAGTCATGTAACAAAGGCTACAATTCACTACAAGATTTGGAATCACACAATATATCCATACACGGAGCGGAGCCTCACAAGTGCGGTTTTTGCGGCAAATCTTACACCTCAAAATATAGATACAAACGTCATTTACTTGAACACAAACCAAATTATATCCCCGAAAATAAATTCCAATGTGACACTTGCGGTAAAACTTTCAAGATGGCGCGTATACTCAAGAGGCATATGGTTTGTCATCTTGCTGTGAAGCCATTTGAGTGTAACCAGTGTGGGAAGCGCATCTCGGACAAAGCTTCGCTGGATGACCACATCAGGACCCACACGGGCGAGCGTCCCGCCGTCTGCAATGTTTGCGGCAAGGCTTTCGCTCGTGGCTATCTCACCACCCACATGCGCTCGCATACTGGCGCTAAACCTTACACCTGCACCACTTGCGACAAAAGTTTCACCCAGCGGTCCACTCTTGTGATCCACCAAAGGTCCCACACAGGACTTAGACCATATAAATGTCCTAGTTGCAGCAAGGACTTTGTCACCAAGACTCTTTTGAAATATCACGAGAAGGTGCATTTAAAATAGACTTATTTACTATATTCATTTTAATGTCTGTGTTGATATTTCTAATTATATTTTCCATAGTAAACTTGGTTTTATAAATTAAAATAAACAAACTTTTTTTATTAAATGTATTTGGCATGAACTATTTGAAATGGCTGTTTATATCAAAATATAACTTATAAACCAACTCCAAGTCGCCTAATCATCATTTCTTCTCTCTCTAAAAGGGGAAGCCCACATTTGACCAATAATACATTATTTGACCATGTTATGAATTGGAGAAGGGACACTTTTTTTAAGTTGGCAGACATGCAACTGACTGGCCTTAGCTATTGGACCTTAATTTTTGGTTGAAAGGATATTTTCACTTACAAAATATGTCTATTCAAACATACAATATATCAATCATTTATATTTGATAAAATATACTTTTTTTTTACTTTAATGCCTGAACAAAATTTAAAATGTTCATAATATATTAATTTTATATATTTTTTATATATATTAGTGTAGCGAATTTTGTTTATCCTTTCAAAATTCTAATGATTGTTCTAAAAGCTTTCTTACATTTTTTTTATTTCAGCTAAGATTAGAAATAAATGACGCAGTAATTAGGTATTTCTATATTCTTTACTCAATTTAAAGTTTGTCCACTATCACATTACTATCACAACCATAACAGAAACATAATGAGATAATGAGGCTATGTGGCGAATTGGCGAAGGTTGATTGAATTTTGATGTGTTTTACACAGTTTGGCTATTAATGAATCAATCACACCAGGTAACTTTATTAAATATTCCCAGCTATCAATGTGTAATAATTTCACAGTATATATTCGCAACAAAAATATGTATTTTCGTTATAATCAGAACAATTATGGTTTTTTTCAACCCTTTTTATGGAGGTTTTATTTAACATGAATAACAATATGTAGAAACTATATGTAAAAATGATAAAAAAAATGTAATTTCTTTTACACACACATACACACACACACTTGGTAAACTCTGTGAAACAGCTGTAACATCCATGTTAAATGATTTACTATGATCTATTGAACACTACACCATGCCCTCGGCTTAAGAACTTAATTCGCCCTTCCTAAAACCCTTAACAATTTGAAGATTCTTAGATAAAATAAAAAAACTGCCTACATTTATTATTGTGTGAACATTTACATTTTGTTTCCTTAACCCCCCCCCACCCCCGTTTTAAAGAATTCTCCCCCCCCCCCCCACAAAAAA
>CABFOW010000174.1:259608-279967 GCA_902141385.1 Timema californicum
GTAGGAAGAACAGTAAAATTTAGTTACTAAAGCTACTAAAACAATTTTAATATATTCATACATCAAGTCATGTGAATTGAAGTTGTCACTTTTGACATATATTATCTATACCTATAGAATAACACACATAATATAGTAAAATGTTATCGATGTTGGTCACAAAGAAATATGTTTGAATTTTCTCTACTGTTCTTCCAACCAAAATCAGGCTATATCACTCACATATGCAGTGAAAACATGGACGCTGAGGGGCGCACCCAGGATTTTGAGCTGGGGGTTGGGGGCTTTTTACATAATAATTTTCACAACTGCACATTATATATTTCAATTACTGTAATATTTGGGATCCGAAGTAGGGGGATAAGAAAAATAAAAGATCAGCAACGCCCCTTAAAAAGTGGGGGTTCGGGTGTTTCTTTCCTGTGGAATTTTTTTATTTCAAAGGCTGCAAATGGTAATATTTAAGCTAATTTGTACCAACATAGAATCCTCAGCCTATCCTCTGTCACTGTGTACACCCCTGATTAACAGGTCTGTGTCCACACATTCTTTTTCACACCCAGGGATTGCAGTTGGTGGGGGTGGGGGGCATATGATAATATCAACGCTCCCTTCCCCTCTTCCTAATTTCTGGTGTTGTTTACATAATTGCTCTAAAATAACAATTTCAATCACTGTACCCACTTGAAAACTTGACCCACAAAGAGTAAAGACTTTTAACTATTTCTAGAAAATATTACAGTATCGCAGGTCCACTTTTTATATAAGTGAACATTAGCAGTAAATTTAAAAATCAACAGAAAAAAGTATTTCTTTGAAAAGCCCTAATTATGGCACAATATTTTTTTTGTCTTATATGAAATACATTTAAACAAAATATAATTAGTTAATTGACAGAAGATAGTGCTAATCATATTTTTGTAATATACTCAATTTCCTGGGGGAAGGCCTTGAGCTGGAGGGGCTGGGGCCTTCAGCCCCCAAAGCCTCCTCCCCCCATGGGTGTGCCCGTGTGGACGCTGTATGTAAGAACCACTAGGAAAGTGGAAAATGAAGGAATAACTTTGTAAGGAATAAGCTGTCGGTCACGAGGAGAAACGGGACCAGCAATAAACTTATCCGGACAATAGTTGGGGTACAAAAGGTACAAGAAATAGTAGTGGAAGTAAAAGCAAAGGTTATATTGTATGGTCCTGTAATCTATTGAAGATGTTTTAATAAAGTGGAGGAATTGTTGAGGATACAATAACTTACACACACTCACAATATTCTTACTATCGGAAACATAATCACCCAGCGAAAATCTACCTTATTAGGTTACAATAATAAGAAAAATCTTGTTTTCGGTAAATAAAATCTAATTATGGTTGTGATTGCACATTTTTACAATGATTTCCATGTATCACAGAAGTTGTTGAAGATGACATTCACAGACGTCGATGCTGTCATGGCGACTATGTAGCATGTTTTGATGCACACAGTGCTATCCACACCATCCATGTGACAAGCAGAGTAAATATATGTCAGCTTTGGGTCGAAAGATGACATTTCCCGTCCTATGTATCTATTTTATTACCCTTCACGATCTCTCCACATTAGTAAAACACATTAATTTATACATACATGACTATATTTTTTGTTTTATTTAACTCTGAAAATTCAATTTCTCTTTGTGTGAAAAGTAAGTAAATTAGGTGTATCCATCTTAATACTTAGTTGTATTTTTAGTTTTTTTTTATAGAATGTTTGCGGTTAATGTGGTTATATTAATAATAATTATGTACAATTAGGCATGACATAAGTAAATGAGAGCTAATTTTAAAATTATTCCCAGGTTCCATTGACCCCACGTTTGTTTGAATAATCTGTAAAATGTATACAAAAACTAAAATTTAATATTAGTTATTGATAACACACCCTTTTAACACTTTAGAGTTCCTAATACCAATACATACATTAGTAGCTACTATACAGAATGTTTAACATAAATAAACTCATAAAATATTATTATTATTATTATTATTATTATTATTATTACTAATATAGCACCGCTTCTTACTACCCATTCGGGTTGCTGCTATTATGTAATAGTAGGGTGATTGTGAGATGAAATGGAGGACCTACAGTCTAACGTGGGATTCGAACCACGGTGGAGGCCTGACATTCCACACATTCACAAGTTGTGATTAATACACGTCTTGTTAGAGGTGAAGGAAGGGTTGGACAATCAGACAAATCTGTGCCGGGACTGAGGATCGAACCCCTACCCCCAGTACAAAAGTCTGACACCTTACCCCTAGGCCGCCAGGTCACCCAACTCACGAAATAATTACTTACACCTGTAGTAGATATACAATATACATTCTGGATGTGAACTACTCACTTGCATTTTAGTTGAAAACTCTTATTTTTAACTGTAATCAACTTTTTGGTAATATTCATTTTAATTGTAGTAAGGAAAAATATGTGAAATTAATAATATAGGGAATGCGATTAAGAAGAAATAGCATCCTTAGTGTATAAAACCTTAAATAAACCTGGTATCCTTCTTGCATGAATCGAGGTTAAGCACGGCATTTGTGCCATTATAACATCAGATTTTTTACCAAATTATCACATTGACTTATTTTCTCTCTTTCTAGGGTTCCAAGCACATTACCCAATGTGTACAAAGGTCCATATGTTGGAAATCCAACTCATTACATATTAGTTGGGTCGACTTTGCTACCAGTACGAATGTCTTCTCAAACACCGTTAAAGACGACGACGTCGGCACTTACCAAAAATAACCCTGGTTCAAGCTTCAAGAACTATCGCTGTCTTCCTTGCAACACATCATTTGTGGGTTTATCCGAGCTGAAAAAGCACAACGCGAGCCATCACATTTCTGTAAACAAGTGCTCTATATGTGAGAAGGAGTTCGACAAACTCCACCTCTTCACTCAACACTTGAAGAGACACATAGAACCTAAACATTTTACCTGTCAGTATTGCAGTGTCACTTTCAAGGACAAGTGTACTTTGAAAAGACACGAGAAAAAACACACCGGAGAAAAGGGGCTAGAATGTAAGTTTTGTGAATACACTGCACATTCGCGCTTCCTTATGAACGAACATAATCGTAAACACATTGGGATTTATCGGTATAACTGCGACATATGCAAAAAGGGTTTTAAGTCGCTCCAAGGTTTAGAAGGGCATAATATACGAGCGCACGGCGCAGAACCCCACAAATGTGAGCTTTGTGGTAAACTGTACGCTACGAAACAAAACTTCAGGCTTCATGTCCAATCCCACAACCCTGATTTCATTGAAGAGCGCAAGTTTCAGTGTGAGAATTGCGGTAAAACTTTCAAGTCGGGCCGCGACCTCAAGAAACACATGGTCCAGCACTTGACTGTGAAGCCTTACGAGTGCAACCAGTGCGGTAAACGGGTGTCTAATAAGGTTTCTTTGGTCGACCACATTCGGACGCACACCGGCGAGCGTCCCGCCGTTTGTGACATCTGCGGAAAAGCGTTCGCCCGTCACGGGTATCTTGCGGTTCATATGCGTTCACACACGGGTGTGAGACCGTTCAAATGCTTGACTTGCGGCAAGTGTTTCACTCAGCGCTCGCCGCTTGTCATCCACCAGCGATCCCATACAGGGCAGAGGCCTTACCATTGTAACGTCTGTGGTAAGGACTTTGTTTCTAGAACACTCCTGACAACTCACGAGAAGGTACATCTGAAATAGTGATCAGAAGTGAAACAAAAACTTTACCGGTTTCACCAAATACTCTTTTCACTTGATTGTAATCTAACACCACAAATATTAAATCTATTTATATTTATTCATCCTAGATATAAATTTTATTAAGTGGTTGAATATATATTATTTAACGTTAAAACAGTGTATTTCTTGCTCAATGTGTTTTTAACACCAATTTTTACCACCTTTTCCGTCTCCCTGCATATTTACCCTAATATTATATATGAAAGAAAAGCTAGGCTTTAACGAAAATGTACCTGCATCTGCTCAGAAGTAGAAACAGAAAGCCATTTATAAAAACTCACCCTCAATACACCCAACCAAGATTTGAACCCCGATTTCCCCAGCATCGGCAGTCCAGTGACCATTTGACCACCAAAGCAGGCCTTTCCTCAATAGTCGAGATTCTTTTAGGCTCAGACATGTTTTAAACTAATTTAAACAGTCTAGTGTTTTTAAGAGCCAGGAGAAGTGTAGGTGGCTTGTGTTTGTATACAATGATGAGCTTAGACTATTTCTCAAAGTATTGTGTTTTTTTTAAAATCATTTACCATAACACATGTAAATACATATTTGTTGATCGAGCTATTATATCTTGATATATTAAATTAAATAAATTAAACCTAGATTTAAATAATAACTCTAATTGTGTCAAAAATAACTGTCATCAAATTGTGATAATATTTGAAACATACACGAGAAGTATTATTATAATTGAAATTCATTTTAGTACTATCTATGGCAGTTTATTAAAATAAACAAGTAAAAGATGTTTTAAAAATGCACTTTAATTAAAAAATGTGCTATAAGTTTACACAATTATATTAATTACATCCAAAGTGTATCAAGTTTTGAATTATTTTCTTTCACAGTAAAAGAATTAACTAAACTGAAGTTTACTTTACATTAACATATGCATTATTTTTTTTATCAAACTGGTGATTTAAAATCTGTGTCACTACAATCAAATATGTGATTTAATGAGGTTATTCTTGGCTTCCGCCGTTAATAAAATGGTTGACATTATTATAAAGTTAATATGTTGCTTGGAGCATATATCAATCAACCAAAAATGTATTTAAATATATGCTGATTAATGAAACATGATTACTTAAAGTAGTTGATTGATATTTAGAAGACTTGATATTAAAAGTTTACTATTCATGAGAATGATGAACACATATCAGATCAATTTGAATAATAAAACTCAAATTATTTTATTTTGTACATGGAAGTAAGTTGTAAGTAAACCAGAGTTAGAGACAAGACTCTAAAAACAACAACCATACAATTTTGTAACTCGAGAAATATAAAGACGCGCTGTATTTCATTTGAAGTACAAAATGGGTTTATGTGATAAATTTATATTTTAAATATATTTGGAGTGAATATAGATTGTAATTATTGACTTTTGTAATATATAAATATGTTAATAAATATATTGGGTTAGTTACTATTGCATTTGCAGTATTAATAATTAAAGGGGTGTGAAAGTAACTTTTTAAATGCAAAGTCATGTTGAAGCAAAGCGTGTAACGTGAAGAAAAGTTGAAGTAAAAGATAAGGTTTTTGTTGTTGTCACTTAACACTACCTACAGTTTAAAAAAAATCCATTAAGTGCTTCTTTGTAAATAGAAAGGTGTATAGTGTTAAACAGAACCTACTATATATTATTTTATAGAATTAAACAAATCCCACTATATTATTTTATAGTAATAAGCAAAGCCCACTATATATTATTTTATAGAAATAAACAAAGCCCACTATATTATTTTATAGTAATAAACAAAGCCCACTATATTATTTTATAGAAATAAACAAAGCCCACTGTATTATTTTATAGTAATACACAAAGCCCAGTGTATTATTTTATAGAAATAAACAAAGCCCACTATATTATTTTATACTAATAAACAAAGCCCACTATTATTTTATAGTAATAAGCAAAGCCCACTATATATTATTTTATAGAAATAAACAAAGTCCACCATATTATTTTATAGTAATAAACAAAGTCCACTGTATTATTTTATAGTAATAAACAAAGCCCATTATATTATTTTATAGAAATAAACAAAGCCCACTATATTATTTTATACTAATAAACAAAGCCCACTATTATTTTATAGTAATAAACAAAGCCCACTGTATTATTTTATAGTAAGAAACAAGGCCCACTATATTATTTTATAGTAATAAACAAAGCCCACTATATTATTTTATAGAAATAAACAAAGCCTACTATATTATTTTATACTAATAAACAAAGCCCACTATTATTTTATAGTAATAAACAAAGCCCACTATATTATTTTACATTAATAAACAAAGTCCACCATATTATTTTATAGTAATAAAAAAAGCCCACTATATTATTTTATAGTAAGAAACAAAGCCCACTATTATTTTATAGTAATAAACAAAGCCCACCATATTATTTTATAGTAATAAACAAAGCCCACTATATTATTTTATAGTAAGAAACAAAGCCCACTGTATTATTTTATAGTAAGAAACAAAGCCCACTGTATTATTTTATAGTACTAAACAAAGCCCACTGTATATATTTTATAGTAAGAAACAAAGCCCACTGTATTATTTTATTGTAATAAACAAATCCCACTGTATTATTTTATAGTAAGAAACAAGGCCAATTATAATAATTTATACTGACATGTGAATTTATCTCTGCTTACGTTGTAGGTGTCATTTAATTTCTAGTCGGTGTTAAAATATTGTTTTATAGCTGTTATAAAAATGATATTTTGAAATATGTCATATTTAATAAGATATCTCATATATGTTAATTATAAATCCAAGTATTTTTCCCCCCCCATTGAAATGTTTTAAAGATGTGAAGGCCATTGCGAAAGTCAAAATTGAAGTGAAGTAGGTTTGAAGCTAAACCCACACCTTTTAATAATTACAGTGACTGGATTTCATTGCATACTCGTTTAATGATAGAAAAAAGACAGATTTGTTTCAAATACCAATCTCATTATTTTTTGCCTGTTTGATCAAAGGTTGCGTCCTTTTGTTGTACAGTAATTATTTCTTATAACTGTCAAATATTAAATTTTGCTCTAAATAAGATAAAGTTGTTAATCCAATTTGATCGCTCAACTAAACAATTTATATGGTAAGGCAAAATGTTCTCATACTTGCATGGAGGAGAGCATAAAAATATTAGGTAAAAACCACCTTCACCACATCCGACCGGGATTCAAACTCTTATATCTATATCAACAGTCTAATCTAGTGTGAGTATGATGCCTCGGGCCATTTGACCACCCAAGTGGGTTGTTGTTAAAAAAATAGTATGTGAAACTTGAATTTAATTTATATTTTTTCCCCGCAAATTATTAATAGTGGCCGACTTTGTTTTATAAACAACTTAAAGACTCTTAAGTACTTTTGGCTTTTCTTGTATTATTATTATTATTATTATTATCATCATCATCATCATCATTATTGCATTTCTCTTTTCATAATAAACAATTAAAATGTTAAAAAATGACATATTTCATCGTTATTTCTCTTCTAGGTGGACAAGTCATTCGATGGTTGGCAGCACGAAACAAGTTTTGGAAAAAGTAATGCACAGAGCACTTGTTTCTTTTAAGAAAGAAAAAAATAAAATCGAGCCTTTTCCAAAGTTAGAAGAGAAATCTTTTAAACCTCAAATAATATCAAACAAGGGCCCTTTGCTTGGTTCCAGGGAAAAGTCTCGAGTATATAATATAAAGATTATTAACGAAGCGAAACTTGGCTGTGAATCGAACTCTGGTAATAAGGAACTGACTTGCGACAAGTGTGGCAGAAAATGTGTTTCCAAAAAACGTCTGAAGCAACACATGGTCATCCATAGTGAAAACCGACCATTCAGCTGTGAGATATGTTTCCGGAAATTTAAACGCTCATATGAGGTGAATATGCACATGAAGATACACGCACAACAGAAGAAGTATACCTGTGAGATATGTGACTATGCCACAACGCAGAAGCCATACTTGAATGCCCATAACAAACGCCATTTGCGTGAATTCAAAGTAACGTGTGAAATCTGCGGGAAGGGTTTCTATTCTGAATTTGATCTCAAAGAGCACGCCAATGCGCACACTGGAGATAAAAGCTTCCAGTGTGATCTGTGCGGCAAGGGGTACCTATACAAGAACAACCTGGTAGCCCACAAGAAAACGGCACACCCCGCCGTGCAGAGAGACGAGAAGGCCAACTGCTGCGAGGTTTGTGGTAAAACGTTTTCTTATAAGAAGTCGATGTTGCTGCACATGAGGCTCCACACAGGAAACGGAGGTTTCCTCTGCGACGTTTGCGGCAAAGCTCTGGCCAATAACGAGTCTTTGAAGGTGCACAAACGCATGCACACTGGCGAGAAACCTGTCATCTGCAACGTGTGTGACAAGGCGTTCACATCCAGAAACTATCTCAGGGTCCATCTGCGGACTCATACAGGTGAACGCCCGTACGTGTGTGAACTGTGTGGTAAGGCGTTTACTCAATGCACTACACTGGTGATCCACAAGAGATACCATACAGGACAGAAACCATATAAGTGCCACGCATGTGAGAAATGTTTTGTGTCGAAAACCATTCTTAATACGCACCAGAAAAGTCACGTTTAGTTGAAGTACTGCATATATTGTCGTTGCCAATTAATTACCGTTCCCTTAAAACTTATACAAATAGTTTGTTTTTACTTTATATTTCACATATTATGTAATAGTTCAAGTCATTTTTTTGTAATTCATCATTCGTAATTAAAAAACGAAACAACTTTTTTAGCGCTGAAAGTACTAAGACTTTAAGCGCAGCTTGTCCACTCTACGGACTCAGAAGTATCTTGTTCAAAGCTCCCAGAGGAATTAATATCCTTGGCCCTCAGGATATAAAGTGGTTTAGAAGTCCACTATGACCAAGGAGTTCAAGGAACCAGTCACCCATTTATGTAAAGGGCCAAATATCATTTATTTATAGTTGGCTTAAGTTAGGAAAATAATTTTAAAGTATAATTAATAAAAATATCTGGAAATTACTAAAATCTATAACATTTATCAAAATAAAGCACTTGTCTTGGCATCTGAATATATAATTTAATGTTTTGTAAATTTTTGATTTATCATATCAAGTTCTTTTTAATACGGTCCCACTATTGCGCAAACTATAACTGAGTCACGTCAGACGTGGATAACAGCTCTACAAACAATTTTAAAAAAAATCAAGAAAATAAATCAATTACTAGTATTTCACTTTTTTTTTATAAGATTTTTTTTTGTGGTTGGTTTTATAGTTGCTTTTTCAGTGTTTTATATCTTTGGTGACTAATCTTGGATTATTGTTCTTAACCTAAAACATATTTACTACACTAACAAAGAGGTCTTAGTATTTTATAAAATGTGTCTTACAGGGCTGTACTTATATTTAGCTGTACAAATAAAGTAACTCACACGCTCGGAACCGTTTGAAAAAAGTTGTGTTTATCTAAAATATATTAGGTTTGTGTTTTATTTTGTGCATTTTGTTTTCTCTTATCGAGTCTCGCCACTAATTTGAATCATAAGCATATATCATAAAATCGCTAAAGTATTATGCATAAAGAAGGTTGAGTTTTTAAAAAAATGTACCTACATTTGCATAAAGAAAGCATGGAAAACCATCTACTAAAACCCACCCTTACTACATCCTGTCCAGGATTCGAACACCGATTTCCCCTTTATTGACAATCCAGTCTACGGCTAGAGTGACACCTTAGACCACACTGCCACCGATGTGGGTTAGATTTATATTAGCGCTCGTGGCAGCTTTAGGTGCTTTCTTTGGTTTAGCTTTATTGAATCGCCGCCACCCCCTAATAAGCTACCAATAGCTTTATTCTAATTTCGGACACAGGATTATGGAATATGAGTTTAAAGAAAATGTGCCAACATTTTCTTGTAGAGAGAATGGGGAAAAAGCCTGGCCCATACTCGAGGAATCAGAGCTTTTGGGTCAAACCAAGCCCGCCAGTTGAACTAATTGGCCCTCATCCGATCCTACCAAGGGTTGGGAATTGTCATTTGAACAGACCTAACATTGTATTCATGCTATAAGTTTAATATATTTATTTTCATTTAATTTCATCTTTTTTTTTTCTCTCTTTAGATTACAGCTCTTGTGTATTTGTATTTTACTCAAACCATTAAAGTTGACTGCACAGTTAGTGTAACTGATTCCTATCCAAGAGGTCCAAGGCTCAATCTCTGGGCGTAACCTTACCGGGGTCGTACCAAGCGAGAAGAGGCAGTGCTTTATATGTTCATACCTAATGCCTGTACTATTAACTTATTGATGTCTTATAAAATTAACTACATCTCTTGTGAACATAAAAACACAGGCTGCAAAGCATCCGTTGTAAATACGGGATGTCGGTATTGAGAAGACCACGATTCAATTAATTTAAATGAGTAGAGAAATGACACCTGGACACGAGGATTGAACCCAAGACCTTTGGCTTATTGACCGAGCTATCCAGGATTCGTCCCGTGATCAGGGTCATTTTTCACTCATATTTAAAGATTAAGTCAAAGGTATTATTCAACTAATTTTAAATTAATCTTTAATTATGTTTATAAAATATCTTTAAATGATTGATTAATTTTTTTTGTAATTTATAAATTGATCTGTTTAACTTTATTCTCATCAATAATACTTGTTTATTTTGAAAAAGTTTTTTTTTTTTGTACAAGGATATAAAGGAGTCAAGTGTACTACAGACAGAACTACCGGAACTACCCTGGTTATAATTATCTCCTGAAGACTCACTATGCTAACCTATTCCCTGGCGCGGGCGTTCAACAATGTCCTTGTTTGGCCTAACATTCCCTGGTGCGGGCGCGAATTGATGATCCATTACAATAAGTTATTGTAATGCCATCTATCAATGAACCGCTCTACTTTTAGCCTGTCCGAATACTTCATAATTAAACTGATAGATGGCGCTACCAGTTCAATGCTATACTATGAGCATGAATAAGGTAATACATTAGAAGTGGAAATATGTGTTGAGTAAGAGTATACAAGTATAAAAATGTCTTCAGGACTGCGTGGATCGCTGTTGCTAAACTCACGCCAGGGAATGTGTTAAATATCATATTCTGAAAATTGAAAAATAACACCTGGACACGGGAATCGAACCTGGGACCTTCGGCTTAGTACGGTCCCGTGTTCGATTCCTGTGTCCGGGTGTCATTTTTCAATTTTCAGAATATAATATCTACAGTTGCCCCATGGCTTCTTTGGTGCGGACTGACAGTTCACAGCTTACAGTTAACAGTTAAGTTACCAGACCAAATTACGTATCCCTACGCCGAACCAGATGATCTGCAAAAACATGTGTTTAGTATCTGTCACTTTTTACAGTCAAAATTTAGGTATATACCTAAATGTTGACTGTCAGAAGTCGGCTGTGAGCTGTCAATGGGCACCAAAGAAGCCACGGGACTACTGTAAGTGGTGTTATCCTCACTAAAATGCATTAACAATAGTTTCGGCTATTTGTTTCATTAATGTGTTAAATGTCTGAATGTTGAGTTAGCTCGTTCTAGAACACATTTTTCACAAATTATATTCCAGCTTATCAAAGGATATTTGAGTGAAATGTAGCACAAGTCTTGTTTAAATTGTATCTTTACTGGGCTTTTTTAAGTTAAGGGAAGGTAAGGACAAGAAACACTTTGTTCGCCCTATACTCTTTACGGATCACACTATGTCTCCTATTTTATCTGCTACACCATGGTGTAACTCGTCACGGTAATCTTTCTACTTTAAAGGATGAACAAAATGTACATACAAACTAATCCTCAAGGGCCTATTATAATTCACATATTGTTTTAATTTTTGTTTATCGTGTTCTTTTGCAGAGGTGTGTGTGTTTGTGTTGGATATGCTTTAAAATGATCAGTTGCTAAGAGCTGTCAGTAGGAAATCAATATTCACTTCTCTTCTTTCTAGGTTTGCGAGCAAAGGAAATAATAAGCTAAATATCTGTGATGGCGTCGCTTCGGCCTTCAAGAGGACCCCTAAACCCCAAAGGAAAATTCAAAAGTACGTTACCAAGTTGTCTATCAAACGACACTTGATAAATTTGAAGCAAGAAATACCCGACTATATCGGACACGAGGTTGACGTTTTGAACGAGGGAACCACCACCACCACGGGGTGTAATCTTTTGACGTGCCAGATATGTTTCATGCCTTTCCCGAGTCCGCACAAACTAAACGTTCACCTAAAATCTCACCATTGTAAACTCAAAGAAGATTACAGTTGTAACGTTTGTGGGAAGGAGTTTGTGTCGAAGAAGATTCTGAGGAGGCATCTGGTCGTCCACAGCAAAGACCGCCCGTACACTTGTAACATCTGCCACAAAACTTTCAAGAGGCCTTACGACATCACGATCCACAGCAAGAAGCATACGGGCGAGAACAAGCTCTACTGCGATATCTGCGAGTACAGCACCATCTATCGGTCGGCACTGGCAACCCACCGTAAGAGACACTTTGAGGAGTACAAGTTCCGCTGCGAGATCTGCGGTAAGGGCTTCTTTGTCAACACTTGGCTGCAGGAGCACAAGAACTTTCACACGGGCGAGAAGCCGTTCCAATGCGACCTGTGCGGGAAGGCATTTCCTTACACACGGTATTTGGTCGCTCACAAGAAAGCGAACCACCCCGACGCACAGAACCCGGCCAAACTAAACCAGTGTGACACGTGTGGTAAGACATTTGCACACAGGAAATCGCTGACCCTACATGTCAAGTCACACACAGGTGAGAATGTGTGTCTGTGCGACATATGCGGCAAGGCGCTCACAAATAAGGAGCACCTCAAGTTTCATCGGCGCATTCATACGGGTGAGAAACCGAACGTTTGTGATGTGTGCGGTAAGGCATTCAGCAAACGGTGCAATCTCAAACTTCATGAACGGACGCACACAGGGGAGCGCCCTTATACTTGTGATATCTGCGGCAAGGCGTTCACGCAGCGCTCCACGCTCGTTATTCATAAACGCTACCACACAGGTCAAAGACCTTATATGTGTCATTTGTGTCACAAGGGATTTGTATGCAAAGCTCTCCTAAATGCTCATCAAAAGAGTAATTGTGTTTAATTGTGATTTTGAATTCAAAATAGTAACTTAATTCATTATCTTTCATTTAGTTTTCTATTCTGAAATTCTCCATTTACAGGCATACCTTACTATTACGACATGTTAGGTTTCAGACCTTTGTTGTAAGGTGAATTTTGTCATACCATGTACTATACCACATTCATCATATGTAGAACAGTGAATTGAATAAAGGATTAAAGTTAAAATAAATATTGCACATATGCGATTTTGCCTTACTTGGTCTTAGATTAAGCACTTAAAAAAAACTTCAACTTATTTTGCAAAGAAATGCAAGCATGCAGCTGCAATTACAATTTGAATACATACATTAGATGGTAACACTGTTTGGCTATCTACATCTGATACAATTATTAAGTTATATTAACTAAATTTATTTAATTGTATATCAAAATCTAATATTGGGAACTTAATATTTCAAGTACCTTTGAGAACAGTATTTTTTTTTATGTACTTACTGCACTGTACTTGGTAAATAAAACATTTATAGGTAGTAATTAAAGTATATTTCACACAAAACTGCGGGAGCATATTGGGTTTGTGAACAAGCAGAGTCCATTTGGAAGCCTCCATCATGTCGCTAAACCTTCATAAAAGCGTCACAAAAGGGGGTATGCCTGTAATTATATTTACTCAGTACATATAATAATGTTGTGAACCTTATGAGCTTGTTATTCAATAAGCTGCAATGCAATACTTAAAAGTTTCACCATTCATCTTTTATACATTGCTCGGAGAGAAACAATTTTATTTTTGATACTAGTTTATGTTGTGATATTTTAAGTGTTATGATTTTTATTTATTTTGTAATTATATTTATCCGACTATTTATTTAAACATAGACTAAAATTATTCAATAGTTTTGTAATTAATACTAATCAAAAACAGATTTTTTTTTTAATGCTGTTGTGTCATTAGAGAATTTATTTTATTGAAAATTATTTTAGCAGTGTGTTAATTTCTAGCAATCATGTTTGTCAAAATAAAATGTATACAACCCTTTACAAAGATATAAATATTTATATAATTGATAATGATTACGTAACACCTTATCACTGTCATCATCACTAAACAATATCACTTAAGAAGGAATTTGTTTGTACACATTTAAGTTTTCAATAGTTTCAACAAAAGTTACTGTGGTAATATTGTTATTTTAAACCCTCTACTTTAATTAGCCCCAATAAATAAAATATATATCTTAAAAACATTGGCAAAAGGTTACATTTAATCATTTTCAAAGTAATTTTTTTTATAATATAAATATATATTTCAATAAACTCAAAATTATTGTATTATATGTTATACATTAAGTGACTTTATTTTGTCCAAATATTTTTTTAATATCGCTCGTTAGTTAACCAATGGACAAATTTTAAAATAATCTTTGTTAAATTATTTATCTTATTTATACAACGTATGTAATTATCAAAATGACTTAATTTTCTGCTTCATTTTCCACTTGTCTCAAAATAAAATACTAAATGATTAGAATGGTTCTGAAAGAGATATGCTTTAATGAGGTGGACTGGGTAGAAGTAGCTCAAGATTGGGAAAAAACATGATACTTTTGTAAGTGTGGCAATTAACATTTAAGCTAATGGCGTAGAGTAAGTAAGTAAATGAATGCAAAGCATTTGGCATAACTGTCAGATTCAAATTATGAGGATTACTTTCTGTTCTTATATACATCCACACAGATATCCATTTTGAACAAAATAATTGGCGTGTTAAACAAAATCCGTTTTAAAAAATCAGTCATTTGTAAACTAACCTTTATTTTATAACTAGAATCAAAATCAATATTTTATTTTGATTTTTCAGCATTTAACATCTAAATAGAAAGGTTAATTGAAGCCCACTTGTTTTAGTTTGAGTCACATAAAATATAAATATTTATAATAATCTTGAGCTTTGAAATGTTTGAATATTCAATACTTTTTGTAAATAAGAAAGTAATACAGAAAATACATAATTCATTTAGAGGGGTACATACAGGTACTTATTTCTTTCAAACAATATATATATATGTTGCAACAAAAAATAAATACTTCTGATTTTACAACAATCAAATTTTTGTTTGGTAAACAATTTATCCGATTACAGTCTCTATAAGAAATACTATACTAGTTAATAAAATTCATTGCATTTCAGTCTTAAAACCAATTGCTCAAATTTAAACTTATTTAATATGGTGGGTATTATAATTTTTAAAACGCCGGGTTTGACATTGAAATTGTATGGGTTTTTTTTACCGAAAGATATTTCTCTGGTAGTAATTACCATTATTGTGATTAGCTCAACAATTTATTTTTCCACTAAAATATTTTTTATGTCATTCAAATATCTTCTCTTATTATCTATTTACAAATCTTAGCAATTAGGATTTGTTCTAGTTTAGATGGTCTAAAGCGCTACTCACACTATATACTAAACTGCCAAAGACGAGGAGATCGTTATTTGAGCTTAGTCGGGTGCAATAAGTGGGATTTTTCCTAAACGGTTTCCCACTTTCTTCCCACACTAAGGTGGGTATACTTAAAATTCAACCTTCCTTATCTTTAACCCATTAGCGTAATTAGGGTATAAGCATACAGCCCGTTTGGGTATTTACATTTTTTTTTAAATGGTGGTCTTTATTTTTATATGAACTATTCTGTTTAATTTTATCAAGCTGCTTAGTTATTTTCACCCGCATAAATCACGGCTAAGAGGAAAAAGTGTTCTCAGTGAGACCGAATGTTTTAACTGAAGTCTGCCTTTAAAATCTTGATTCTCAATTGTAGGACTTTTATTTTTCTTGTTAAATTCAGACACGAATATGTTTAATATAAAATGTTTAACAATCCTGAAAAATGAATTTCACAAAATGTTTTCCAGTTGATGGTACTGCTCGCTGTACTTACAGAAATAGTCTCAATTTAAATTTGCCATTTTGTGATACTCACAGTTATTTTACAAATTTGATATCACAAATGTTTTATGTGTGTGAAAAAAACACACATAAAACATACAAGTCTTAACACAAAAAATCTCAAAATACCAAATAAGTACCAAAACTGTCACATGTGGGACAAAATGTTCAAACAAAGATGTATTTTTCACCCTCTATATGTAAAGTTTAGTTTAGATAAAATACATGTTCCTTTGTGTTATTTTCAGCAAAGCTTTATCTTTCAATCAGTATCCGGCTCTTCCTTTCAGGATTGACACTGAAATGAAATTCCTTTCAAGATCTACGCTGAAGTGAAAGTTTGAACCCTGAAGGCAATCCCGAAGTCAATGGGCTATTCCCATCTGATGGTTTTATTGGATGTAAATCCTCCACTTATTTTATTGGAAATATCCTCACGCAGCTGTATTTCTTATAGGATTGGCAGCTCTGAAGCTTCAAAACCATTAAAACAATCCTAAATTATCTCAGAATGTTCCTTCATGACCATGTTATAAAATTACTTATTTGTTTGGAGGAAGGCTGTAACAATGTTTCTAATAATTTATTTTCATCTCAGAACTGAAACATTTCTCATAAAACTTAATTGAAAATGGGCTTGTTTCACAGTTTCTTAGGTTTTTTTTAAAAAATTATAAAACCTAACACATAAAGTTCTTAACCCTATATTTGATACCTTTCACCTCCAGTTCGGTGTGAACCATATTTTGAAATAACAAACTACTTCTTAACTAACGAGTTATTTCTAGACGTGTCTCGGCGATTTGTATGACATTAAATCACCAGTTGCGTGGGTGGGCAAAGCTGGTACAACTGGTGGGTGTTGATCAGAAGAGAATAGTATATCTGCCAGGGGTATATGTTGTAAAACAATACTGTCCAGGGGTTAGCAAGAACAACTACCGGTATCTGCTTAGTATCTTTCAACATGTCGATTCTGAGAACTTCATTCTGTGTCCTGTGACCAATCGGGAGGCAGCGAGGATTTAACAATCCCAAACTGGCCATACCGACGAATGCTGGTAATTTCAAGAATCCCACCTTTCTTTGGAATGTGGGAAAACAAAGAATTCCCTTCACCCATCGATGTGCGGCCACACAGTGGACTTGGGCCAGTTATTTTTAGTTTATTGTAGGCACCAACATTCCTTTTACACTTCCACCATGTTTGCAAATTATAGCTTGTAAATATATATATAAAAGTTGAATGTGTCATTGTTTCGATCATAGCAAAACTGTCTAATTCAAACAGAACATACAACTTAACCTAACAGAGCTTTTACAACCTAAACTTGACAGGAACTTCTATTACGTTTAAAAACCGGGCTTAATTAATCCAATCCTTTGGTAGAACAATGCTAAAACAAGGTTAGACTAACAATATCTTTGTTCAGGCTCACTTCACTGAACGTTTGAACACCCTACACTAGCCGAGTTCATAGTTAGGCCAAACACAAGTCGAGCAGAGTATGGGTTGACCTTAGGCAGTGCATTAAATAGTATAAGAGTCGGCTCTGTGGTACAGATGTACGAACGCCTTAAATTATGAGCGAAGAATGACCCTGAGCGCGAGGCATCACTTGGATAGCTCGATGGTAGAGTATTCTTTAAATTGAAAAATGACACCTGGTTACAGGATTCAACCTCGGGACCTTTGGCTTAGTACGCCAATGCTCTGACTACTGAGCTATCTAGGAGTCAATTCTCGATTTAATAATATATTTAGATGCGGTTATAACCATAATTAATAAATATATTGGCTCGGCTATTTAATCCATCAATGGTAGAACATTAATACACCAAGCCAAGAGATTTGGGTTTGATTACCCCGTCCAGGGGTCATTTTTCAACTAATTTAATATATATTTTGACTATAGAATTATTGGCGCTAAGTTTGCTGTCTTAGATTAAATCATTTAGTGCTAATACTCACTTGTGTTTAGGATGGTCAGGCAAACAACCCACAATAAAATAACTTATTGAATTAACATTTCTTACATATTACTGTGATTTTAATTACACAGTAATTTGTTGAAGAAAATATAGCTACAAATATATTAGGCATGGTAGTAAGGGGAGAAAAAAAATAGCGTGAATAAGTTTAAATTTTAAAATAAACTATTTTTCATGTGGATTTTGTTTTTTTGTTTTAGGTGGTCAAACATAAGCTGTGATTCACTTGACGAAAAACTGATTGTTGATGAATATGAAATCCTTAATCTGTCCGACAAAACAGATGCCGAGCCCAACGCCAAAGGAAAAACTTCCCAAGCCTGTAATATTTGCGGTAAAGTTTTTTCCGCCAAAGGGATCATGTCGCACTTGAAGAAACATAGTAGACCAAGGGATGGACCATTTGACTGTAGTGTATGTAACAGAAAATTTGACTGTAGATCCAGATTTACTTATCATCTTAGTACTCACACCCCTACCATAGCGCTGACATGCGAACTTTGTGGTAAGATATGTTTCACCAAATACAGCCTTAGAAAACACAAAAGGTCTCATGCTATAAACCGTCCACACAAGTGTGAGGTCTGTAAGAAATCTTTCAAACGCCCCTACGATAGACCGTCCACACAAGTGTGAGGTCTGTAAGAAATCTTTCAAACGCCCCTACGAGCTGACCAACCACAAGAAGACTCATTCCGCCATAAGGAACTTCAAATGCGAGGTGTGTGACTACGTCACCACCCAGAGGAAATATTTAAAGATACACCAAAAAAGGCATTCAAATAAATTCTCGTTTCATTGTGACGTGTGCGGGAAAGGTTTCGATTCGAACCCCCAACTCGAAGGCCACGTAAATATTCACGCAGGAATAAAACCACACAAGTGTAGTATTTGCGATAAAGCGTTTTCGAGCAAGCAATATTTGATCCAACATCAAGAGAACCACAGCAACGCGCCGTACGCACAGAAGAGGACAATACAATGTAACGTGTGTGGGAAAATATTCCGACAGAGAAACTCTTTGTCCCTGCACGTGAAAAAGTCGCACCGAGGTAACGACACATTCCTGTGCGATATCTGCGGAAAGTCCCTCACAGATAAATACTACCTCAAGCTCCACCGCCGAATACATGCCGGGGAGAAACCACATGTGTGCCAAGTGTGCGGGAAAGCTTTCGGCAAGCCGGACACTCTAAAGAGCCATGAACGGACTCACACCGGGGAACGCCCGTACACTTGCGACTTGTGCGGAAAGTCCTTCTCGCAGCGTTCCACCCTCATCATACACTTGCGGTACCACATGGGGGAGACTCCGTACACATGTCAGCGGTGTGAGAAAGGTTTTGTCAGTAGATCACTGCTGAATGCTCATCGGAAAAGATCGTGTATATGAAGCGTGTATGTTTGTAAAAAAAAATTAATGAAGGCTTACTTTTGTGTATGTGATTCATGCTATTCAAATTGTCTTACCCTTTTTTTAGTTCAAAAATAATTTTTTTTTTTTTCTAGTGAGATGGGTCGAATCCAAATCTTTATTGTACCTTCGAATCCTGAATTTCAAATTCGAATAAGATTCTTTGTAATGAATTTTGATCATAAGAGGAAATAGGAGTATAATAGAAAACATAAATATTAGCTAAATGTGTAAACATTCACACATTTAGTCAATTGTTAAATTAATGGTCTGGGGTCTGGTTGTAAAATTGGTTCAATAATTATGTTGGGGCTGAACTACCAATAAGAGGTATTAAAGCTCTAAAACAAATTTCATTTCAAAGTTTTGGAAAATCATTATTATTATTATTATTATTATTATTATTATTATTATTATTATTATTTAAGAAAATCTCATCTATTTCTTTTCTTGAATCCTTGAATATTAAGGATTTGAGGACTTTAGTATCTTACCCCTATTTTTTTTTAAACACAATACATTAATCGAGAAAATTATATTGTTACTAAGAACATTTATTTCTTATATTTTAATTTATGTTTTTCGGTAAATAAAGCAAATCATGACTGCTTGATTGTAAACATGCTTGTAATGAAGCAATCAACCTGTTTTTAAGGTGTCAAAAAGATTCTCCCGCAAACCCTAATTCTTGTTTTATTTGACAAAGTTGTTTGGTGTGCAAAAAAAACAACCATTTTTTGTAACTAAACGATCAAAAAATAATAACTTTTTGAGTAAGATACACAGTGTAATGGTGTATCAATTAAAATAACATGGTTCAATAAAAGTGTAAGTATGCTGATAAAACGATGGTTATTTCTCATTATCTATCAATAATAATTACTAATGTATGTGGAAACATGCATAGAATTTAATGGGGCACAGTAAAATTGAATTAATACCGATGACATTTTTATCTCTATGATTATTATTATAAGCACTGTGTCTTACTATCCATTCATTCTTTCAAAAACAACCACTTTTTGTTTGACTTTTTAAAAAATACTAAATGCTAAACCTAAAAAAATTGTCACCTCTATTTATAGCCTCTCCCCCCTACCTAACC
>CABFOW010000174.1:286009-308239 GCA_902141385.1 Timema californicum
ACTCCCTGTACCTCTACTATCTCATGTACTCCCTGTACCTCTACTATCTCATGCACTCCCTGTACCTCTACTATCTCATGTACTCCCTGTACCTCTACTATCTCATGTACTCCCTGTACCTCTACTATCTCATGCACTCCCTGTAACCCTACTCTTTCCCAGATAACATCATTCCTAATCTTGTTTCTCCTCGTGACAGCTAACGTGCGCCTCACAAACCAAATATAGAAAACCACCTTTTGTACATCTGACTATAATTCCAACTAAACTGCAACCTAAGATATAACAATTTGACTCCAGGACTGACAATAATATAAAACTGTTTCAGCCAAACTGGCCACGAGCCGTGAGCTTACGAACTCTGATGTACCTTGATTTTGTATACGAAGGTGAATAGTTGCAATCTACGTGCTCACATATGATCGAATTGTGTTCTGGAGAACTAACATAGAAAAGTGTTGAGGTTAAGTTGTCAATTATTGTTTGACTATTGATAACGCTGGTCTGTATGGTTTTATATGTTTGTAAACTAATAGCTGTTTCTAAACAAGTTTTTTAAATCCCGATCCAAGAAATGTCATTCGCTATTTTCTGACAAAAACATTTTTATACAAATCAATCAAGTTAATATAAAGAGTTGTATTATTGACTGTATTAAGTTAGGATTATAATTTTGGGGATTTTTAGGCCATGTCTTCAAATGTTGGCAACACTTCGTTTAGTAATTTGTTTCTTGGCCTTGAGAGCATCCATTCAAATATTTTAACACTATGAGCTCAATTTATTTTTAAGGCTGTAATGTCAAACATGTGCTAAAAAGTGTTTTCAATGTGTGTGTAAATAAAAGGAGTATGATTAAAAGATGCAGTGTGTTTTCATTTCAATGCACAAATTATGACATAATTATAAAATAATTGTGAAATTTGCACATTTTCTTTTATGATTTCTTAAAGAAAAGAATGACTCGATGATCACAAACAGAAGTCATTTTTGTAATCAGTTTAAAAAATAATTCAAAAAGTAATTTCTTAAAAACCCTTAGAATTTACTTATTTATTTATTTATCAAAATACTGGGTAGTGTGATCATTTACTGTTGTTTTTCTGCTAGTAATATTTTCTACAGCTTCACAAACAATATATATCATGTATGCACCTTTCGTTAACCTTGAAGCATATCAAGCTTACCTTGCTTTGTTCCACTATGGTGCAGGTTATAAGATAGGGCCATAGTGTAGTCTGTCAAGGTAAGACTGCTTGCCGCCTTTCAAAGTACACGGACTGTACATATGAGATGTTTCTAACTTGATAATGACAGGTCTACACACCAGCTAATATAGATACAGCTTTTGTTTGTAGCTATACCTAGGTATGTATTGTAGTTGATATTAGACTGTTCTTTTTTTAAGTGGTAAATTTCTTTGCCGCATATGACTACATTGAAAGTGAAATTGATCCGCGCACTAACATTTTGTTTCTTTTTCTAGGTCTATTTCTGTCAACACGCGCCTTAGAAAAAGAAGAACTATAATTCAAACAGATCAGAATAACACCTCGAGCAATACATCGGAACTATCCAAGCGTCTCGCTGGCGGCGTTGACCGCAAGGAACCAAAACAATCTCACAAGAAACTGCAAAAAACAAGTGTGTACCATTCGTGCGATGTGTGCGGTAAAGTGTTCAACAACCTTAGCACACTCTCTTTCCATCTGCGTTCGCATACCACGCCAGAATTAATAAAATGTGAATATTGTGCCAAGACTTTCAAAAAAAATAAGCGCCTCAAGAGCCACATGAAGACCCACACCACGGACAGGCCGTATAAATGTGAGCTGTGTAACAAGACTTATAAGCGCTCGTTTGAGCTGACAAGTCACAAGAGACTTCACGAGGGGGTGAAGAGTTTCAAGTGTGACATGTGCGAGTATGCCACGGTGTACAGGGCCCACCTGGAGAGCCACAAGAAGCGGCACACCGGGGACTTTAAATACCACTGCGAGATCTGCGGGAAAGGGTACTACACAAACACAGGACTTGAAGGTCATAAGAACGCTCACAAAGGCGAGAGACCGTACCAGTGCGCGGTTTGCGGTAAGTCCTTCCTCCACAAATACAACATGCTTGCGCACAAGAAGCAGCTACATCCCGACTCGGACCAAATCGTCAAGACGCACGACTGCAACATCTGCCAGAAGAGTTTCAATTACAGGAAGACTCTGCTGTCTCACGTTGCCAGGCACATGGGCCAGAAGTCGCTTTGCGATATCTGTGGCAAGGCGTTTGTGAACAACACGTCGCTGCAGTCTCACCGACGGATGCACACCGGTGAGCGGCCGTTCAGGTGCGAGACGTGTGGCAAGACCTTTGGCAAGAGGGCCATCCTGCGCGTTCACGAGCGGACACACACCGGAGAAAAACCGTACTCGTGTGAGGTTTGTGGCAAGTGTTTCGCTCAGCGGCCCCCTTTGGTCATACACAAGAGGTACCATACAGGTGAACGCCCATACGTGTGTCAGATCTGTGGTGCGGGTTTCGTTTCCAAGACTGTATTAATAGCTCATCAGAAGAATCATGCTCCTTGAGAAATACTCTTAAAAGTGTTTTACATTTATATAAAATTAGCTTTATTTTTATATGAATATATATTTTATTTGTCATATTACTATAATTTTTTGTTTTTATTGGATTTTTTATTTTATTTCGAGTCTTACAAACTGTTTAGAAAATACACAAATTTCATCTTAATTTTTGTTATTGCTCAGAAACTTCACCAACAGATTATATTGGTCTTTCATGAGATATATTGTTAAAATTCAGTAAAGAAAGTTTCCTATAAATTACATAATTGTGTGCCATAAAAATTATTAACCTTAAAATATATCAAAAGATAAAACTGTTTGTTGACGTACATTTAATTTACTCTGTAAGGTTGATTGGTTACATCATGGTACATAACACATTAGCCCCACCATAGTGGAACTTAGCAAGGTAAGTTTGCTACTTTTAATGGTAGTGCACGTCTTAGATAAAGTATTATTTAAAGCGTGCATATTTGTGAATTGTTGACATTCCCGGAAAAAAGGACTTTTATCTTAGACAAACTGTCTGCTTCCATGACGGGACAGACCATGTTTTAAGAAACTCCACATTATTATTATTATTATTTTTATCTAATTACACTTTTAGTATTCTCTTGCTTATTATGTTAATCCCTCATTTATATACTTATATTCCACTAAGCAAAGCACACAGCTTTTTGTTACAATAATTATATTATAAGTTCTAAATCAACCAGTTAAAAACGAATGTTTGGTATACTATCAACATTGCCTATTATAATAATATCTATACGTTAATCCTCACATCGCTATGTTAAGTTTTAATCAACATGAATAATATAACATTTTTTGCGCTAATTTTTGTTTCAACTTGTAAACCAATATTGAAGAGTTATTTTTTTTAATTCGATGAAATTATGTCTTAGTTTTTGTTATTTTCTTCCATAACAATACATTTTTATAACAAAGTTGTTTGAAAATAAATTGAACTCTTGACCTATATTGTTTTGTCTTAGTTACAATCCTGTCCCTACATAGATTAATTAAATGCCAGTTTTTATTGCAGTGTGGCTATTCAAGTTCGAGAGAGAGTTATCAGAATTTAATCAAAGAATTGTTTAAATTTATTTGTTACTGTGTGTAGTATATTGTTTTCTATATACATTTTCACCTAATAACTGATAAACTGGATTTTGTTAAATAATTTTATATATTAAAGTAGTTTGACCATTAAGAAGTTAAAAATCCAGGATTTCCAAATATCTCCTAATGAGAAGGTTTTGAAATATCTCTTCTTTCTAGGTTATCGAGCGAAACTGCATCTGGTCAGACTGCCAAGTCTGACTGGAGTTCATCGATCCTCTCGACAAGACTTGGTTTGAAAGTTATGTGGTCCGGGGTTTCTCTAACCGAGCAGCAAGAGAACGCGGACGGCGGGTCTCGGAACGGCTCTAAGCAGGAATGTCAGTCCTGCGACAAGGCGTTCAACAACAGGACGAAACTAGTGAGGCACTTACGAGAGCACGAATCCAAAGATAAGATCTGTAAGATATGCGGAAAGACTTTCTTCGGTCACAAAAAGTTGAGGAACCACATGCGGTCTCATTTGAAAGAAAGACCGTTTGTTTGCGACAGATGCAGTAGGGCGTACAAGACCCAATTCGAGCTTAATGGCCACAAGAAGATACACACCGCGGAGAAGAGTCACGTGTGTGACGTGTGCGGGTATGCCACCATATACAAGGCCTATTTGAAGGTCCATCAGAAAAGACACATGCGCCAGTTTAGGTTCAACTGCGACATTTGCGGGAAAGGGTACTACACAAACTGTGAGCTGCAGATCCATAAAAACGTCCACACGGGTGAGAAACCGTTCCAATGTGATGCGTGCGGGAAGGCGTACATACACAAGCACTATTTGGTCGCTCACCAGCGCTCACACCATCCAGAACTGCAGGACGACATGACACCTTACTCGTGCGAAATCTGCGGGAAAGTGTTTGCGTACAAAAAGAGTTTGATGATGCACACTAGCGCTCATATGGGGGAGAACCAAACCTACCTCTGCGACCTGTGTGGTAAGGCCATGACGAGCAACGCGTCGCTCAAAATTCACAGAAGGACCCACACGGGGGAGAGGCCGTACGTGTGCGACTCTTGTGGTAAGAGTTTCAACCGCAGGAATAATCTGCGAATCCACCAGCGGACTCATACCGGCGAGAAGCCGTATTCGTGTGATCAGTGTGACAAAACTTTCACACAACGCTCGACGTTGGTGATTCACAGGCGGTACCACACGGGGCAGAGGCCGTACGTGTGTCAGCTGTGCGGCAAGGACTTTGTCTCTAAGACGCTGTTGAGGACCCATCAAAAGAGTCACGGACTTTAGGAACTTTACAATCTCACAAATGATCTGTAATATTAAATTATGGCTACGCTTGTTGTTATACTCATTAACGTACCTGTCATATTGTCTGAATGATCCTTTGGAATCATCAGACAAACACCAGATACTCGTTAAGTCATTTAAACTAGATTGATATTTATTTGAAATGGGTGCTATGAATACAGAACTTTATAAGTATACTATACTATATTTGGTTTGTATTGGCAACATTTTGCCACGGGAAAAACTAAATTTATTTACCAATTGAAAGCAATAAAAAAAGAAATTAAAGTTTTTTTACATTTTTGAGAATGTTTAATCGGGTTGAGTTCCCAGTTTTTCAAAGTGTTGTCCATTAACTTGTACCGTGAAAGAGGTCTTGTGATCAATCAAATCACAATTATGGCTATTTTGCTATTTAGTACTCGGCAAAGTCGATGCTACTCTTAGTTATTTAAATAAACCTAAATGACCATAATCAGGTATTTTACATTTATTAAGATGTATTTTGGAAATTTGGATAAAAAAATCTAAACATTTCAGATAGAATTTTGTTTATTTAATTCTTTATTATTTGAATGTTTGGTGTGAGAAAATATGTTTAGATAAAGGTGAATAATCATTAAAATTGTATCATTTATCATTTTAAACATAGAATACATAATTTATATTATGTTTTCTATTATTATCATCATCATCATCATCATGTCTATATCATACAAAGTTTTGACTTTTTTCTTTTCTTCTAAGAAATTACTATTTGGTTTTATTGTTAACTTTTTGCCTTCATTCAAGTTGATAAATACGGGAATAGCTTAGCCACATAAATAATTGAACCATTTGTAAAGAGGTTTGTCCTCGGCCGTGTACACGATTGTTATGATGTTGTACTTCAGACATTGCCCTAATGGCTTGTCATTGGCTTGAACCTTGATAGGGATAAAGATTAAGGGCCAGTCTTATAGCTAGACATAACTAAACCTCAAGTTCGGCGCTCTTCTTAATACAAGCCAACACTTACCCGGGCCAGTTTCACATATAAAACTGGCCCATTCTATTCGAGTTTAGGGTGACCTGGTGGTCTAGAGGTAAGGTGTCAGACTTCTATGCTAGCGGCCGGGGTTCAATCCTCGGTCCCGGCACAGATTTATCTGATTACCAAACCCTTCCTTCACCTCTGACAAGACATCTTGTGAATGTGAGGAATGCCAGGTCTCCACCGTGGTTCGGATTCCACGTTAAACTGTAGGTCTTCCATTTCATCTCACAATCCCCCTACCATTACACATTAGTGTAAGTGCGTATAACCCGAACGGGTAGTAAGACGCGGTACTAATACTAATAATATTAATAATAATAATAATCGAGTTTAGGTAGGTGCTGTCTTGTATTAAGAATAGCGACGTACTTGAGGCGTACTAAGTCCGACCATGTAATTGGCCTTACCTAGTTTAAACATTGGCAGGGTACAGGTGATCGCAGATTTTGTATAATTCATATAAAAGGCCTTTAATTAATATATAATTAAAGATCCACGTCAATGATTGTATAGTCTAAAGTGTCACTCTCATCTTAGACTAAATTATCGGTGACCAGGAAATCAAGGTTTGTATCCCAGGTCAGGTGTCTTGAAGCTATTTTTTAATTTAATTTCCTATATAGTTTCCCCACTCTCCCTCCATTAAAATTCAGATACATTTGCTCTAGAACTCTACCTTCCTAATTCCTGTTCTATTAGTGAAATTACCCCCTTCACTGGTAGAATAGTCTAAGATGTCACACTCGTGTTAATTTGGCCGGCTGATAACAGGGTGATTGAAGTTCAAATCCTGATCGAGTCTACTGAAGGTGGTTTTTCCTCAATGGTTTCCCTACTCTTCTTCCACACAAATGCTGGTAGATGACCTCTAAAATGCTTCCTTCCTCATCCCTTTACACCATTACATGCATTAACCTGAACAGGTAGTAAGACTCGTTGAGGAAACAAACATATTCTTGACATAGATTGTAATTTATAATATTATTATTATTATTAGCACCGCGTCTTACTACCCGTTCGGGTTATACACACTTACGCTAATGTGTAATGGTAGGGTGATTGTGAGATGATATAGAGGACCTACAGCTTAACGTGGAATCCGAACCACGGTGGAGGCCTGGCATTCCCCACATTCACAAGATGTCTTGTCAGAGGTGAAGGAGGGGTTTGGTTATCAGATAAATCTGTGCCGGGACCGAGGATTGAACCCCGGCCGCCAGCACAGAAGTCTGACACCTTACCCCCTAGACCGCCAGTTCACCAATAAATTTATAATAAAATAAGGACAAACTCTTATGTGTAATTGTTTGTAATTAATGCTATCCAGGCTATATGTATGATATTAAAATATCCAACAAAACGATGCACTATAAAGACATTACCAAGAATCACCTCTAATAATAGATTATTTAATCTCGTTAATATTCTACTGACCGAAGATTGGAGTGAGCTATATTTCAATTAAACTTATCAAACAATAGAATATTGTACTAGTACTGATGTGAGATGTCATTTGTTAAAATAAGGTTTCAAATTAATTTTAAATCAAATAAATGAACAAATGGAGCTCATGTGTTGAAACAAGCCCTTAAGTAAAGTTGAGCTATTAGCGCTGGTAAACTCATCACTCGTATCTGATATTTTTTTTTCAAACTATGTGGAGACTAATTGTGTCCTATCTCGGATTAAAACATCTTTGGCTCATTCACGGTCGAATAAGATAATACGACTGCGTTCTAGGATCACCGCACGGGATACAAAAAATACAAAACTTATGGCTCTATTGATTGTTAAGTTGGTTTAAAATCATATATTGGTTAAATATGTCAATTCCTTAAAAGAAAATATCATTTTAAAGTGTTTTTTTATTTGTCATAGAAAACTAATATTTTTTATTTTTAGGTTTGCAGGAAAATGGAAACAATTTGATGGGACATCAGCGGACACCGAAGATATTATTAAAAGAAGGTGGTACTCTACCAACAAAATTTTGGCTGGGAGTGTGAGCATGTACAAGGTGGCTGTAAAAAATAGGAGCCAGAAATTGACCGGACAGTACAAGTGTTTGTTCTGCGTTAAAACGTGCATATCAGAAGGAGGACTTAAAAATCACATTAAAACCCATTTCCCAGACGAGCGTTTTAACTGTAATTTTTGCGATAAAGTATTTTCCGCCGTCAACATACTCTCTAGACACATGCTTCAACACACGACGGATCAGCCCTACTCGTGTGACATTTGCAACAAGGCCTTCAGGCACGAGTACGCATTGACCAATCACAAGAAATATCACGCGGGTATAAAAGAGTTTGTCTGCGACATATGCAATTATGCGTCCGATCGTAAGGCCTCCCTGAAGATACACATCAAGAGACACACACGCGAAGCCCATCATCCTTGCAACATGTGCGAGAAAAGTTTTTATACAAATTCTGAACTGAAAGTGCACAGGAATATACACTTTGGCAAGACGCACAGATGTGAGATTTGCGACAAGTCGTTCACGCACAAAAGGAACATGTTGATGCATCAGCAGTCCCACGACCCGATGAAGGAGGTGAGGATATTTCCGTGCGAGATCTGCGGTAAGACCTACCGCCGCAAGACCAGGTTAGCCGTGCATGTCATGTGCCACAAGGGGGAGGGTAAGTTTGTATGCGACATATGCGGAAAGATCGTAACGAGTAGCAGTTCCTTGAAAACACACAGACGCGTCCACACAGGTGAGAAACCGTACGTATGTGACCTGTGCGGGAAGGCGTTCAACTCGTCCAACTATCTGCGCGTGCATAAACGGTGTCATACTGGGGAGAAACCCCATAAATGCGAGCGATGTGGTAAATCCTTCACACAGCGCTCGGCACTCATTGTGCATATTAGAGTTCACACAGGCCAAAGACCTTACGAGTGTCGCATATGCTACAGACAGTTTATTACCAGGACGCTGTTGAATACTCATTTGAAATGTCATGAGTAATACGGGCACAAGTTTTATAAACAAAACCATCCAAAAACTATGTTTCAAAATTGTACAAATTGACATTAAATATTGTAAAATAAAATTTATATGACTAAAATGCTTAAAATGTATCAAAACTTACTTCCGTTTTATAATTAAAAGAACACTATTTTTTAAAGGTGATAATACTAACGAATTCTTCCTATTTTATTAAATTTAATTCAATAAGTTTAATCATGAGGTTTATATTGTATTTTGAGCTTTGTAATAATAAAAATAATTAATTTATATAAAAGAATTTAAACAAGTATTTACTTAGTACAATTCTTCTTTATAGAAATAAATGTGTTAGCTTAAGATTTTCAAAATTATAAATCTTCACTTTTATTTACATTTTGGTTTTTTTACTTTTTTTTCATTCACTTCACATTTGTGAGTTATAGGTGTTTGGGATCGCCTGATTTTTTTTTTTAATCCCTTGTGAAACCAAACTATATTTTCATCTTGATTAGCTAGGCAATTTTTAACTATAGTGATAAGCTATTTATTTGTTGACCATTTGGTAGACACCTTTTGTTTTATACTTGAAAGATTTTCTTTCAAATCTATATATCTATATGCCATAATGATGAGATAACCTGTGAAAATGTCTTTGAAAAGTAATACAGAACAACAAAGCTCTCCCTGATTTTATGCAATATATCCTGTAAAATGAATTACCATTTTTTACAGGAATATACCTAAACCTCGAATGATTTTTTTTAAATCCAATTTTGTGTTTGTTATATATTTAAGTGCATGTAGTGATTAATGACTTGGAAAATTGAAAATGTTGACAGTATATATTTCACTTTCACAAATGAATACTCTAAATAAAAACCCCTATCTTTGATACCAAAACGAATGTTTCGAATCACATAAGTAGGTATTTAGATCGAGTACAGTAGCCCCATGACTTCTTTGGTGCTGACTGACAGCTCACGGTTGACTTCAGACAGTCAACATTTAGATATATACCTAAATGTTGACCGCCAGAAGTGACAGCTGCTAAACACATGTTTTTACAGATCATATGGTTCGGCGTAGGGATACATAATTTGGTATGGTAACTTTTCAAAGCTGTCAGTGAGCACCAAAGAAGCCATGGGACTATTGTACCAAACAATTTATCAAAATAATTATGAAGACTACATACTATTAATTTTTTTTATATGTAATTTTGACACTAGGCGATATTTAAAAAATTTGTTGTAGACTTAGCTTTGAACCGAGGGATTCTGCCTTAGTTTACCATTGCTCTATCACCTGAGCTATCCAGGTCTATGTTAATATCTGACATAAAAGGATTAGGATTAGGATTGTTTCAATTAGCAGATCTGCAGTTTATCAAATCAAAGGTCGAAGTTTCTAACTTCTCTCCAGGAAACAATTCAGAATAATTTTTTTAGCACCGCGTTTTACTATCCATTTGGGCTTTATGCCTATGTACTAATTACATCAACAGGTTAATAATTAGGAAGGCTTAATATGTATGAAATGCACCCACATTCGCATGAAGCAAGAGTAGGATTCAAACTCTGATCTCCTCGTCTTCGGCAGTCTAGTCCAACATGAGATTTGTGCGTTGGAGCATGCGGCCACCAAAGTGGGTCTGAATCAACTCAAAATAGGGCAACAAACAATAATGATAACACTAGGGGTGTACACCGAGACACTATTTACAACAAACCCTCCTGTTTCCTTTGTGTATCATCAATGTGAGGTCAAGATTGACGATAACTTGACGGATTGGCACAATGTTTACAACTCCAAACCTTAATATAAAGGACCAGTATGGTGTTAAGATCTCAAGTTCACCAGGGGGCGGATATTTCCATAATGGGGTCAGGAGCGTAGAAAACCATTTAGAAAAAAAAAACACTTAAGTACACCTCAACACCTACTTTGGTGGCTGCACGGTTCAAGGCGTCACTCTTGCACTAGACTAAACTGCCAATGACACGGAGATCAGAATTCGAATTCCAGTCGAGTATACTGAGGATGTTTTTCCCAAAATACTTTTCCTCTCTGCCGCCACATAAATATAGGTACATTTATTCTAAATTCAACCTTCCTCCTCCCTTAACGCATTAGTGTAATTATTACATAGGCATATAGACTGAACAGTTAGTGAGACACGGTGCTAAAAAAAAGGTACATCCGACCGAGATTCGAACCTGATCTCCCTGTCACCGGCAGACTAGTCTGTTGTGAGAATGATGACTCAGGTTATGTGACCACCGAAGCAAGTATCTTTCTGGTCGAATGTTGGTTAATTTTTTAATCCTGTCCCCCTACACTGACAATAGACCTCATTAATCATGATACAAATATGACTACTATGAACACCTGGTGTATATATATTCAACACTACCTAATGAATCACATTCCCCAGAATATAATTTTAAACCAACTAATTAGCAAATTTTTTAACAAGTTTCCTGAAAATTAATAACTTGTCTACCATTAGAGAAATAAATATTTTACAAATTAATAAAACCTTTATAATAAGACACTGTGTATATAAATTGTGTAATTATCTAGTCATATTATAATATGTTTTTATTTCTAGGTATGCAGAATTGTTTGAAAAATCTGATTCAACGTCATGGATCGCTCAAGACAGTTGCCGCGGTAAAAACAAAGAAGGTGAAGAGTTGATCAGGAGGTTTAAGCTACCTGCTATTGTCATGGAAGGACAAACTATTTCACAGGCAAAGAGCTGTAATCTTTGCGCAAAATCCTGCAAGTCAGAAGCTGGGCTTAAAATCCATAAAAAGACTCATTTATCTAAAAAAGAATTCCACTGTGAGTTTTGCGGCAAAGTGTTTGCCGCCGTCAATCTGTTGTCGAGGCATCTGGCGTGTCACATGACCGATCGACCGTTCCTGTGCGACATATGTCAGAAATCTTTCAAACGCAAACAGTGTCTTGTCGACCACAAGAAGTTCCACTCGGGTGTAAAGGCGTTTGTTTGTGACATCTGCAGCTATGCGACCAGTCACAAGGCCTCGCTCGAGGTTCATATAAAGAGACACACGTGTGAAGCGCACTTTCCCTGCGACGCATGCAGCAAAAGTTTCTACACCAACTCTGAACTTAGAACTCATAAAAACACACACATCGGTAAGATGCACAAATGTGAACTTTGTGAGAGAATATTCATACACAAGAAAAATATGTTGAGCCATCAAAAAACCCACGACCCGGCGAGGGAAATAAAGAAATACCCGTGCGAGATTTGCGGTAAAATCTACCGTCGCAAGCATAGACTCACAGTGCATATCCGTTCGCACAGCGGGGAGCAAAAGTTTATTTGTGACGTGTGCGGGAAGTGCGTGACAAGCAGTGTGTCTTTGAAGACTCACCACAGGCTTCACACAGGGGAGAAACCGTTCGTTTGCGACGTGTGTGGGAAGGCGTTCATCTCGACAAACTATCTGCTCATTCACAAGCGCTCGCATTCTGGGGTGAAACCTCACACCTGTAAACAGTGCGGGAAATCATTCACTCAGCGCTCGACGCTCGTCGTACATATGAGGTACCACACTGGTCAGAGGCCGTACGAGTGTCTCTTGTGCGACAAGCGATTTGTTACGAGGACGTTGTTGAATACCCATAAAAAATGTCATGATTAGGGCATATTTGTATTCATTTGTGACATTTATTAGCCGTTTGAAATTATTAAAAACGTGTTTGGGGGTTCATTACTTACTGGCTTCTTGTTTGAAATGTAAAAGTGTCTGAATTTGAATATTTATGATCATTAAAATTATTTCTAAAACCACCTCAGCTTTCATTACTTCATTTAATTTACAAGTAAAATTACAACAAAAAAAAAAATTTCGACTCATCACCTGCTTTTGTGGCCACATGGTCTAACACACTACGCTTGTGTTAAACTAGCCTGCCGAAGATGAGAAGATTGGGGTTCGATCCTAGTCGAGTACACCAAAGACTATTTTTCCTAAATGTGTTTTTTCCGCTCTCCCTCTATGCAGATGCGGATGAACTTTCTCTAAACTAAACCATCCTAATCCCTAACACATTGATTTAATTAGTAAATAGGCTTATAACCTGAACGAGCTGTAAGATGAGGTGATAAAAAAAATTATAATCTTAACACATTAAACTAACCTACTATAGTAGGCCCGTGGCCTCTTTGGTGCTGACTGACAACTCACAGCTGACTTCTGACAGTCAACATTTAAGTATATACCTAAATTTTGACCGTCAGAAGTGACAGCTGTTAAACATATGTTTTTTGCATATCATATGGTTCGGCGTAGGGACACATAATTTGGCTTAGTAACTTTTCAGAGCTGTCAGTCAGCACCAAAGAAGCCATGGGGCTACTGTACTTTGTGTAAAGTACCTATAGCAATAAAAAATATGTATTTACCTGAAACTAAAAACATTGTAAAATAACATAGACTTATATCAATTTTAATCAAATTATTCATTAAAATTTAGAGTTTGTACATGTAGCATAGGAACCAGCCTCTGCATAGTTGTATAAATTTGTGTAAAAAATTGTTCACATAACCTGTAACATTTGAATAAAAGTGTGTGTGTGTGCTAAAAAAGTTACATTACATTATATGCTGTGCACTAATGTGGAATCATACATACCATTATTTTGGTAAGAAGCTCATTTTTTAAGGCCTTATTTAGTATCCAAGTCCTACCTTATGGTAGTATCTTGTTAGGATAGAAGGCCTTGTAAAAGGGATTTCCTACTGTACTGAAGCGTTGACGTGGCATTGCTTTGACTGGTAACTCTAATAACTATGAGTTTTAATAGTTAACCAGTGTGTATAACCTGAACAGGTAGTAAGACGCGTTGCTAATAATAATAATAGTTACCAGGGAAGAAGGGAATACCAAAGACTTAGCCTAATTTAGTGCAGATTTCTCTCACTTAAGAGTCATGTGTGTGATTCTTGGCGAGAATAGAAATTAATTCTCTGAAGTTGGTTTTATTTCCTGACATTAAGTGGTACATTGTTTCCCTGAACTCTTGACTATTGTGTTTCCTAGAATCAAATACTTATAAACCGAATAGCTTTTTCCACTTTTGTTTACTTTTATTTTTATTAATTAGTGTTTATTTTTGATTTCTCATATCAAGATAAAAAAAATTGTGATCATGGAAAAAAATCTATTTTGAGGATTACGACATAATTTTAACGTTTTATGTGAACACGGACCCAAAAAAGTGGATATTACAATTTTGTCTGTCCCCTTCCCTTTTATGTCTGTCTTGTCTGTTTATCCCTATTTACGCATCCAAAACGATTTTATGGATTTATTCTAACTTGATATTTAGATTTAAATTATACCTAGATTTTTTTTTTAGCCTAGCTCTTCATTAAGGGTATTTAACTGTTGAGTAATTTCTTTGAATTCGAAATTTTTCAATACTGGATCAAACTATTTTATTTAAAATTCATGTCTAGGAATTTTTTGACACCGAAAATAGCATTATATGCTGTAATTGGTTTTTGGGCAAAAATTTGTTTAAGCGTAGTTTACTGATGATTGATTTTTTTTTTAAACTTGAAATATTTTACAATCGACTTTAGTGATTTGGTTTCAAATGTGTATTTTGGAAATTTTTGACATGGATATGTTAAATAAAGCTGTATTCTGGTCTTTGTAGGGAAAATTTAGCTATTCGTAATTTACTGTTAATTTTTTTTTCTCTCTGATTTGGATATTTAAAAAATAGCATTAGCGATTTGGTTCAAAATTAGTATCTGGAGACTATTTTACATATCATTAATAATATATGTTTATTTATCTGATATAGTTAATTTTAAGGTAGTATACCTAGAAATTTCGAATATTTTGGAGATTCGCCCTGAAGATAGAATTCAAATTGTGAATCTGTGACTAGTTTTTCATGATAAATAAGAATACGATTTTATTTTTTACCAATAACAAACGATTTTACAGTAGTTTACAAATAATTTATTTTTGACAATTTGAGTTTTGTTAAATATATTTGAACAATTTAGTTTAAAATGTATATATAAAATGTTATTAATGTGATTAACAAGGTGATTTGTTGATTTTTACCATTAAAACTTATTTAAGGGTATTTTATTAAACATTTATTTTTGAAGCTATAACAAGTACACATTATGAGGAGGTTTCCGCAATTGTGTAATACAATTTATTTTCCTTTTTTTTTTGTCTTGTACAGGGAAGCCATTTAGTTTGTCGACAAGGTGAGCTTATAATTTGGTTTTATAGTGGTAGGAGTGCAATAAAAATGAATAATACTTTATTATATAAATAATTTATTCTGATACTAGTTCATCCAGGATTCGTTACTTGCATTACTTGAGATTCAAATTTCAAAAGTATTTGGTGTCAATTTTATTTTTTACGCCACTAATTATTAATATAATATTAGTCTGGGAAAAAAATGTGTTTGGTAGGAGATCAATTAAAATAAACCCCGCGTGTTGTTTTTCTTAGATTTCTTAAATCATTGGATACATTGTTGATATTATCGGCTTAGACTGGAGAGAGAGGAAAGTCCAGGCAAATTATTTAATCAAAACTTGCACGGAAAAACTAGCTCACAAAATTTAAAGCAAAATACTGCATGCCAATAATTTAACTGTTTAATTCGTATATACTTAGTACACCTGCATGTCCCTTCCCTCGTCTAAATGCTAGTAACTCTCAGAGTGCGGGTATTTTCTCGTAAGTACATTATACCGGTGAACATTTATTCCCAATGATAAGATCGAAATGCCGGACAATAATATTAGACATACAAAAAAAAACTCATTGTTTTCACTTCCTCCATTCATTCAAAAATAAAGAGCCTTATTGAAAAAAAAAAATGTGTCTTCTTCCATCAAAGGGTGCACAAACTGCACATGTCTAAATGTTCACAAGACAAACTCATTTGGGTGTAGCCATTTGCCATAAATGTAATTTTTTTTAGTAGTTTTCATTAAAACAAAGATATTCATGATATTCATGACATTTTTATTTATTCAAAATGTTATTATTTACTGTAAATTAAAAAAAAAAATTAAAATATCATACACACATATTATCTGTTTAAATCCAAGTACAGCTCTCAAACAAAAAATGTTAACCACACTTGGTTTAAATGTTTCGAGATGTTTTTTTTAAATATAATTTTTTGGTAATTTGGCTTTATTATAAAATGTGAAAAATTAACCTCTAGCACATATTTATATCATAGATAAAAGTAAACATTCTTTGTGTATTTAAATTATATTTTATTATAGCCTTTTAGTGGTTCACTGAATAAATATGAATCAACTATAAGATTGTGTGAAAATGTGTTTATATAAACATCCAATTGAATACAACTTATGAACCCCTTTGTTAGCCACACGGTCCAAAGGGCTACTCTCGCAATATACTAGACTACCAAAGATGGGGAAATCAGGGTTCGATCCTGGTCGGGTGTATTGAAGGTCGTTTTCTCTAAATGCTGTTCCACTCTCCACACAAATGTTGGTACACTTCTTCCAAACTCAACATTCCCAATTCATAACACATTAGTGTAGCTAGCGCTAAATCTGACTTATTTCTTTTGTAGGTCGCCATGTGGCTCTCATAAGTGCAAGAGAACCCTTCCCCTAAGAATGTTGCATAGCAAACCGACCAATGAAGAGACAGGAAACAAGGATAACCTCTTGGGGAGCGAGGTCAATGTCAATCCTCAACTGGTCAAAGGAACGGATATTTTCCAATGTCAGACTTGCGGCGTTGCTTTTCTAACCGAGGAGGAGGTGGTGGGTCATGTACAAGTCGTCCACTTCCCTTGCAAGTATTGCGCAAAGGTCTTCACCCATTTCTTCCACCTGAAAAGACACTTACCGGTCCACATGAAGGAGCGGCCATACAAATGCGACAGATGTGGCAAAACCTACAAACGCTCTTTCGAACTTTCCAAACACATAAGACTTCACAAAGAAAAGAAAGAGAACATCAAGAGGTACAAGTGCGACTTTTGTGATTTCGCGACCGAATACAAACCGTCCATCGACGTCCACAAGAAACGACATTTCAACGACTTTCGGTTCAAGTGTGATCTGTGCGACAAAGGTTTCTATTACAACTGTCAATATCAACAACACAAAGCAACACACAATGGTGACGTGTACCCGTGCAAGATTTGCGAGAAACGCTTTCCCTTGCAGAAGAAGTTGGACGCTCACGCGAGAATACACGATCCGGAGCACCGGCAAGAACGCGTGACCTGCGAAATCTGTGGCAGGAGCTACCAGTTCAAGACGACTTACATGAGACACATGCGGACACACACTGACAGCGAGTCTCAAACCTTCATGTGTGACGTCTGTGGCAAGCGCGTCATGAGCCGGGTGTCCCTGAGACATCACCGCAGGCTCCACACGGGCGAGAGACCCTTTGTCTGCGACACTTGCGGGAAGCCGTTCAATTCCTCGGGCATACTGAGAGTTCATAAACGTTCGCACACCGGCGAGAAACCTTATTCCTGTGAGAATTGCGCCAAGTCGTTCACTCAACGCTCGACGCTCGTGGTACACATGCGCTACCACACAGGGGAACGCCCATACGAGTGCCACCTCTGCACAAAAAGTTTTGTGACAAAAACTCTTCTTGGAGCACATCTCAAGATCCATTCTTAGTATCTATTTGTATCGAGGAGTTTTATCCACATAGAGGTCACTTTATCTAGAAAAGAGCATAATATTTATTTGTATTTTTATGTTACCATTTTTTATTTAAAACACCGACTTATTTATGTTTACCCCCATATATTTATTTAGTCTATTTTATATCTTTATATAAATAAAAATGGCTATTATGCAATTTTAATAATTGTGTTTCTATAAATTGGTGCGAATTTGAAACTGTTAAACAAAAATGAATTACCAAACTTATATTTTACTTTATGTAGGTGAAATATTATTTTGAGTTGAAAGAAGCATATTTTAGTGGCTTATATTCCTCAGAAAATTGTTCGGAAATTTAATTTATGGCTTATGTTTTTAGCTAAACAAGCTTTCTCAATCAAACCCTTTTTGGTGGCCGCATGATCTAAGGCGCCACTCTTGCAATAGACTAGCCTCCCGATGATGACGAGGAGATCGGGGTTTGAATCCCGGTCAATTGTACTGTAGATGGTTTTTCCTAAAGGGTTTTTCCACTTTGCTCACAAATGCGGATACACTTCCTATAAATTAAACCATCCTCATCCTTAGTACGTTGGTATCTATTACATATGTGCATAATGGGTAGTAAGATGCTACCCATATTTCTCTTGTCTTTTAACTGTAGTAATGTAGGCCAAATAGGAATTCCAAATTTGGACCATCATAAACCAGCCCCTTAATTTAACATGTATGTTTGGATGTAATAACTAATAGTGAAAGCATTATTACCATAAAAAAAACTGGTGACCTGGTGGTCTAGGGGTAAGGTGTCAAACTTCTATGCTGGCGGCCGGGGTTCAATCCTCGGTCCCGGCACAGATTTATCTGATTACCAAACCCTTCCTTCACCTCTGACAAGACATCTTGTGAATGTGGCGAATGCCAGGCCTCCACCGTGGTTCGGATCCCACGTTAAACTGTAGGTCCTTCATTTCATCTCACAATCACCCTACCATTCCACATAAGCGTAAGTGCGTATAACCCGAACGGGTAGTAAGACGCGATGCTATTAATAATAATAATAACATAAAAAAATTATCTCTTTCATTTGGCATTTATAATTATTTTTTTCCGTAATTATTTTCTTGAGATTTGTAGGTAAAATTAAGATTAATATTTGAGATTTTCATTCTTAAAATGTTATATTTGACCCAACTATAGTAGTGGTTGCGGGTTATGGGGAAAGGTAAGATTCATCAGATGGACAATAATTATGATTTCATTTATCTTATTTTACCATTACACCTTTTTTTTGTGTGTGATGACTTGGTGGTTGTAAAATAGTCCTGATGTACTTGAGTAAAACTGTGCAAAATTCTCATTATAATTCACAATATTGTTTGTAGTAACTTTATAATACTAAATACACACAATTTTCATATTTATGAGCAAATGTGTGTCTAGTATTTCAATTTACTTAGTCTTTTTAGAAAACATTGTCTTTTTATTTCTAGGTATGCGGAAAGATTTTATCAGAAATCTGGGAAAACTTTGTCAGAAGTTCAAGATTCAAAACGCCATTCAAGAAACAAAGTGAGCCAGGAATTTATAAGTGAATCTGAAATTCCTCCACTTGGAAAAACGCAGAAAAAATGCAAACAGAACACGCCGTGTTCGTTTTGCGGAAAATCTTTCAAAACGAAAGCTGGACTTAAAATCCACATGAAAACACACGTATCAAACAAAGCGCTGATTTGCAAAAGCTGCGATAAAGTGTTCACCGCCGTTAGTCTCTTGGTGAAGCACATGGCGAGTCACACGACAGATAGGCCCTTTCCTTGCGACCTCTGTCGGAAAACTTTCAAACGCAAACATGAACTCGTTAGCCACAAGAAGCAACACGAAGGCGTCAAAGATTTTGTTTGTGACATTTGCAGCTATGCGACAGGCCATAAAGCCTCGCTTGCCGTGCACATTAAGAGACACACGTGCGAAGCTCAATTCCCCTGCAACGTCTGCAACCGAAGTTTCTACACAAATTCACAACTTCAGAACCATATAAACACTCATTACGGAAAAAAGCATCAGTGCGAGTTTTGCGGCAAGTCGTTCATCCATAAGTACAACATGTTAATCCACCAGAAATCCCATGACCCGTCGAGAGACGTAAGGAAATTCCCGTGCGAGATTTGCGGCAAAACCTATCAGCGCAGAAACAAACTCATGATGCACATTCGTCTGCACATGGGAGAGATGCGCTACATATGTGACATATGTGGAAAAAGTGTGACGAGCAGTACGTCCTTGGAGACTCACCGAAGGGTCCACACCGGTGAGAAACCATTCATCTGCGACCTTTGCGGGAAAGCGTTCAACTCGAACAACTATCTGCGGGTCCACAAGCGTTCGCACACCGGAGAAAAACCTCACATGTGTAAACAGTGTGGGAAATCATTCACTCAGCGCTCCACGCTTGTTGTGCATATGAGGTACCATACTGGTCAGCGACCATACGAGTGTCTCATGTGTGACAAGAGATTTGTTACGAGGACCTTGTTGAATATTCATCAGAAATGTCATGAGTAGGATGTGTTGTCATTTTACTCTCTGTTTTCCAAAGAACAAGATTGGAATAACGATTCTCAAACACACCAAGCATATATTTTGGGTTTTTTTTGTTACTTTTTTTTGGTCATATTTTGTCACGTCCTTCCAATTGTCACCAACACTTTTTTTTTCTCCAAGAATTGTACATACATGGTGAAACTCAGATCTTGAATGGAATTTATCCTGCTGATAATTTTATTGAATTTAAAAAATAATGTTTAATTCAAAATGTGAGTCTTTTTTTTATCAAATGGTTATTTAACAAGATTCTCACATAAGCTTGGATGATTACAATATATAAGAAACCATTTAGGAATTAATTTTCGTGTATTCTTGTCTTATAAAAAAGAAATATAAATGTTGTATCAAAATAACTACATGTGATATAAATCACATTCTCTTTGTCAGTAATATTTTGGGCTTGACAATGTATTATGAAATAAAATAGTGTTTTAATTTCTTAATAATGAATTTAACTAAATAGAAAATATCAATTATAACCCATCCTATAGATTTAACTGTTTCTAAATGAGGCGTTCATTAAAGAATTAAATTTGTGATATTGTATTCGCGTTAATAGCAAACTCTATATATGTCTAGGCAGTGTTGCCACTTTTATCGGTCAATAATGCATGAGGGCGGGATTGAAGTTTTAAACTTGGGACCAACCATCGCATCTACAGTCCAATTCTCACAGAAATGCTATTTTTAAAATGCAAAAAATGTTGTGGTCAACATCGATAGTATTTTACTATATTGTTATTTTATATGTATTGATAATATCTATCTATTATCTTTTATAGTGGAGATAAGGGCCCTTCCAATGAAAATTGGACTTTAGCAATGCTTCTTTATACTTTAGAAACATAATAAGATATTTCACCAGCATTGCATGACCAATCCTGCAAGGAGGGACTCGAACCATAACAGAGGGAAATAAGGTTTTTATATACAGGCATACCCCACACTTATGGTAGGTTAGGTTCCAGAACATAGTCGGAACTAAAAATTGGTCGCAACTCCAAGCGATGCATGTACTTTACTGCAATCATCACATATGTACCTAACTGTCATGACATATTTGTAACTAAAGTTAACTCTGTTAGTCTCATATTTGTAAAAGAGCGCACATACTAATCGTTGGTTAGGGAGGAGAGCTGTGGAGTAATGTCGCTAAGGTGTCATATATATATCAAGCAAGGACCTCTATTTCGAGGAACAGTTGCAAATGAAAAGGGTTGTTAAGTTTAAGGGTAGTAAGTCAAACTCATAAGTTGGGGGTACGTCTGCATTGTGACGTTACATTCTCTCGTCTGCATTTCCCTGAAATTAAACGGGAGGATTTAATGTACAGTTTAATGTACAGTCACATTGTATCATAAAAAAAAAAAAAAACATTTTCTTTTAAATTCTCAAATATACAAATATAAAATAAACTTTCTTTTTTTTTTGGCGTGCACTCAGAAAAAAAATGTAATACCAATATAATTGTCCCACAAAGGTACAATTTTAATTTTCATGACAACACCATAAATAAATTGTAGTTGACGGTTATTTAAAAAGAATGAACTATCTTTGGGGGTTTAATAATCACCTAGGGTTTAAAAAATACAAACTTCTAAAACAAAACCAAGTAATTAAAATAAAAACTGCCTCAAACCTTGTAGACAATATTTATCGGAAAAGCGCTGTATATTTGAGTTAGGTTTTCATATAACGGAACGGGTTTTGAGACGCGTTGACAAAAAAAAATTTAAACTTGCCTATCTACGATGGGAGTGTATGTAAGTGACTGCTAGAAGAAGGTTCTTTATTACAAACATTGACTGAAAGTATTATTATAATAGTTTGACGACACTTTTTATCGACAATATTGTATTACTAAGCAAATAATATCTATTCCCGAATAGGTATACAGTGGTAACTTTTAACCAATAGTTGTAAATAAGAACTTTCTTTTAGCTGACACTTATCTACACTCCCTCCGTAGATGGGGTATATATATA
>CABFOW010000174.1:308313-355937 GCA_902141385.1 Timema californicum
TATATATATATATATATATTGGCCTATAGTGTAATTTCATATGGGTTCAAAGAAATGGTTTTAAAATTTAAAATTTTACTTGTTAGTCACCATTATCACTACTTTTTCATTTCCTTACAGCCCACCATATTTGCTGTATTGTGCAGAATGGGCCTCTACTCATGAAAGGTTGGTCCACAATGCACTACAATTTCTCATTAGTTAATTTCCATTAGATTTAAAGAATTCGCAAAGTTTATCAGTGTAGTAATTTTATTTGTAGACATTTGCCTTGTTGTGAACTGTACGTAAAAATTAATAAGAGCTCTTTTTTTTTTTACAGGTGTTCACCACAATATGGTGGTGAGTGGTGGAATGAAGGTTTGTGTACATCTCCCGAGTCTCCGAGAGCCATAAAGGGGGGACAACCACTCATAGAAGGTCCGGGGAAAAAATCCGAAACCTTGGAATGTGACACGTGCGGCAAGAGGTGTAAGAGTAAAGCCAACCTTAATTTACACTCGAGAGTTCACGACCCTTCGAAACATCACAAGTGTAAAACTTGCGATAAAATATTTCTGGATAAGCACCATCTCGCAAGGCACACGGCCACTCACAGCAAAGAGAGGCCGTACGCATGCGACGTCTGCGACAAAACCTACAAGTGTCCTTTCAGACTATCAAGTCATAAAAAAGGTCACTGCGAGAAGAAAAAACCCCACGTGTGCGATATCTGTGACTACTCGACAATCTACAGGTACTATCTGGAAATCCACAAAAAAAGGCATGCGTCTGATTTTACGTTCAAGTGTGATCTGTGCGGGAAAGGTTATTACACCGCTACAGATCTTAAAAGGCATCGAATGATCCATGACGGGAGTAAACACACATGTGACGTATGCGGTAAAGAGTTTACGATGGATAAAAACCTGAAAGACCATATGAGGATCCATAAATCCAACAGAAGGCGTTTCAACTGCGCACTTTGCGGTAAAAGCTATTTTTATACTAGCCAATTAAATGTGCACAACTGCACCAAAGGAGAGGCTGTCAGATACGTCTGTGATGTTTGCGGAAAAACCTTGACGAGTGCGTCGTCCCTTCAGAGCCACCGCCGGCTACACACAGGGGAGAAACCGTTCATGTGTGACATCTGTCTCAAGTCCTTCAACACGGCCACTTACTTGCGCATACACAAGCGCTCACACACGGGAGAGAAGCCCCACGTGTGCGGCCAGTGCGGCAAGTCTTTCACCCAGCGCTCGACGCTTGTCGTTCACTACAGGTACCATTCAGGGGAGCGCCCTTTTGGGTGCCATGTTTGCTCAAAACGATTTGTCACGAGGACCCTTCTTAACACTCACATTAAGAATCATAAATGAACGATGGACTTTTTTTTTTTTAAGCTTTAATGATGTGAATACAAGACACTTGATTTTTATTAAAATTTTATAGCCTTTAATATATACACTGTATATTATATAAATAGTCAGTACGGTAGCTTAACAAATGATATGGCAATGAGTATCGTATTTTGTGACCCTCAGCTGTACAGGCATACGATGTGTTTTGTTCCAGACCACTGCTGTGAAATGAATTACAGTCCCACTATCACTTGACAGTGCGAAAATCCTCGATTCCTCGAATCCCTTTGAATTCTATGGTATTCAAGAGATTCAAGATCGTAACAATCTCAAAAAAGTACCTTAAACAAATGTATGTAGACCTTGTTTCGATATTACATAAGCATTGGCCTATACCACCAAGCTTTAGATAATTCTTTTAATTCGTATTTTTAATTATGTTCATTTTAACTAAAATTATGTGTAATTATCGATTTGAGAAATACAGGATCTGACCCATTTCTACTAAAAACATATTTACACTAATGTGCACAAATGCTGCGAGCGGACAGCACGGGGTGATAAAATGACGCAGGTCAACTTGCTCAATTTATCTTTGTGCCGGCGTATCATTGCCAAAAACCTCCTTAAGAGCGAGGCAAGCGCTAGCACTAATTAAAAAATGATATATTAGCAAAGCGCCTTAAAGCGAGGTACGTCTCTATGTGCTACTTTTTTTTTTAATTTTAAGAGTCAACATTTTACCTTATAACAACACTTTATAATACTAATTTGTATTTTATTCTCTATTCTAAATACTGACATTTTTTTAAGGCAAAATTTGTCATTTTGTTAAGATAATTCAATCCACAGAAAAATTATTACAATTGTTCGATCATTTATTCTAAGATATTTTGTTTTTGTCATTTTTTTTTCAACCTGTAAATCATTTCACATAACTTCTAAAGGGGATATTTTTAGCTATATGTGACTCTTGTATCTGTTTAATTACACCAGTATAGATTTTGGATCATTTATTTATAGTCTAGAACAGGGGTCGGCACCCTTTTTGGGGCTCTGGTTGGCTCACTAACCTATCAAAGGTCCCACGACTACTATCCATAATTTCTCTGCTAAACTATTTTTTTTTTATTTCGTTTATACATCTTATATTCATTCCTTAAAATCAATTTTTTCTCAAAGACTTATGTCCCCAAACTTATGGAAATAAAATATAGAGTAAATAAAATGGACATTTTAATATTAATCTATTTAAATGTCTTGTAAGATTACCAATGACCTCGATGGTCTTGGAGTAAAGTGCTCGCCTCAGGACCCTAGGTTCATAGGTTCAAACCCAGCCAGGGCTGACAGATATTTTTTTTCCCTCAAGTAATAAAAATCCGTAACACAACTTCCTTTGGAGAGGCATTAAAGCCGCCGGTCCCGTGTTAGTGTGCTCTCACTCATAGAAATTCTCATGTGCTGATATAATTGGTCAGTTTAGAAAGTGCAAGTAAAATATCTCAAATAAATAAATATAACCTTATCAATTATGACCTATCAAGGTAATTTTGGTCTCACTCAAATATTATTTAAAACAATTGATATTTTTTTCGAGTTTAGAAGACTCATAGGTGGAGTTTTCTGATACGATCTCGTCTGAAAATTGACCATGAAATTGACCGGTTGCCGATCCCTAGTCTAGGACAATATTATAAGATATATTCTTGTTAGTGATATAATTTTGAAATTATTTGTAAGGGAAATCAAATTTTGATTTGTACTGAAAACAAATTCATGCCAAGGAAAAACACAGGGGGGGGATTTCTATTCATGACAATTTCCCACATGTTACAGAGAATATTTTTGGTTTTGACTTCCAGCCATGTTTTTTTTCTAGACAAGTATTTGTTTATGTGTTGAATATTTTAAACTTTTTAACTACAGTCTTACTATGGGCATTGTACTGACCTTCTTCGGTGGCCGCAAAGCTGTCAGTGAAAGGAAGATCAAGGCTTTAATCCTGTTCGGGTGCACTGAGAGTGATGTTTCCTAAATAGTTTTACACTCTCCCTCCATACAATTGTAGGTACACTTCCTCTAAATTCAACCTTCCTCATCCCTAACTCATTTGCATAATCAGTACATATGTCTATAACCGGACAGATATTAAGACACAGTGCTAAAGAATAAAAAAATAAAAATGTATTGGTAAAATTACAACTGAAGATAAATCTCTGTTTTGACTAAATATATATTTTGAATCGACATGGGTTTATTATTTTAATCAAATTATATTGTTATTGAAATGTATACCAAGTTTAAGTGAGTGTAAATAATAATAAAAGATGTCTTCCCACAATACATGATTTCCTAAAAATCACTTTTTTTTTAAATAAATATATCAGTTTTCATATATATTAAAATTGCTATGTAAAAGTTAAAAAAAATAAAGTTTGAACAAAAACAACACGATAATCATTTCCAATGAAGGAATGAATGATTTAAATGTAGTATAAATATAAGCCTACTGTTTGAACAATGGGTATTTAAACCATTATTGTTAAATCTTTTTAGTTAATCATATGATTTGGTATATTTTTTTTCACATTCTCAAAGAGTTATTATTTTCATTATTATTATTGAGTGTTCTGTCTTACAACAGCTCCATTACTATTGTGGTTGACTTACACCACCAATGCACCCTGTCCTCTTGCGTTCTCCTTCCTCTACCATAACCCCTCTTTCCCTTCAATCCTCCTATCTGCGAGTTTCAATAATCTCAAATATCTAATGTTTATTTGTCAACTTTAGTTTGTTGCATTCATACTCTTTTCATATCTAACGAAACTGAAATATATATATATATATGGTTTTTTTCTTTCTTAAATATGTTTAGAGCTCCTAACCTAGCCCATGTAAGTCACCCTTTGGTGTGGGAAGTGAAACTCTAAGAGATTGATTTAAGACAGCTTTTAATCAAGTGCTTAGAGATCTTTGCAATTTTAATAGGTTGGCTTTATTTAAAGTAAAGTAAAGTAAAGCTTGATAAAATAGGCCTGGCAATAGCCCCATCAACTCCGTATTACAATAAGTTAAAACTGGCCATACTTTACACCCACTTTTAAAAACTATACTCTTTAGCAAAACTTTACACACACCAATAAAATGTGAAATATTCTAATGTACTTGCAACTATGTTTACAATATTATTTTCTTTTCATACTAAATACAGAAATTACATTCTTGGTGGCTACATAATCTAAAGCGTTACTTTTGCAATAGACTGGACTGCTGAAAACAGATAGACCGGGGTTCAATCGCTTTTGAGTGAACTGAGTGTGGTTTTCCATCCCCCCCCCCCATGCAAATGTGGGTACACTTTCTCTAAATTCAAACTTATTCATATCTAACATGTTAGCATAACTAGTGCATATGTGTACAACCAGAATCGGTAATAAGACGCAGTGACAAAAGAATTAAAGACTAGAAGAGCTATACGTAAAATTTACAAATATAAATAAAAGTTGAAAATTTAGATATGATATTTATTAACTGAAGTTATAATTTTTTTTTATATAAATACTACTATTAAGCTTGAGTTCTTTACTTCATTCTAAGGAATTTTGGCATAAACTAGGGTCTGATACTAGCACAAACAATATTATAAGTTTAGTTTAGTTTGTAAAGAACTAATTTCATTTTCTTTTTAGGTGGATGACAGGGAATTATGGTGACCTCACTGAACAATTAAGAAATATTTCACCAGATGTATCATCAGATCACCAAAGTCTTCTGAGGCATTCCCGCAAATCGCTGGTAAAGGATCCTCAGGAGTTAACGGTTAGATGTAAAACAGCGGAACGTAAAGGCTCAAACTATTTTAAGGATCCAATAATAAATCAAAATTCAGATCCTTCTAAAATGACCACACATAATCAGCCGAACAGTCTACATATGAAGAAACCTCATGGCACCAAAGGCCCGCTCATTTGCGACACATGCGGTAAGTTGTTCCCGTCCGTCAAGAGACTGAACATGCACAGGAAGATTCACACCGACATCCGTTACACTTGCGACATTTGCCTCAAGACTTATAAAAGTATCAGCATGTTTTATACCCACAAAAAATTCCACAAGAGTTTGAAAACGTACGATTGTGACGTGTGCGACTACCGTACTCCTTGGAAAGGGAATATGAACAATCATCGCAGGAGACATTTCGGTGAGACTAAAGTTACCTGTGACATGTGCGATAAAGGGTTCTACAACAAGTGTGATTTGGAAGAGCACAAAAATATTCACACAGGGAACAAACCTTTTAAATGCGACACATGCGAGTCGCCGTTTTGGTCCAAAAGGAGTCTGTGGGATCATAAAAAAGCGCAGCACAATTCAAACTTAAAAGAGTTCAAATGCACTCAATGCGGCAAAAGCTTTGTTTTCAAGAGCCGGCTAAACAGGCACTTGGAGGCCCACCGGGGGAAACGTTTCATGTGCGACGTCTGCGGGAAATCCGTGACGTCGGACCAGTCTCTGAGGGCCCACAAAACCATCCACACGGACGAGAAGAAGTTCCTTTGTGACGTCTGCTCAAAGGCGTTCAACACAACGCAATCCTTAAAACTTCACAGGCGTACGCATACGGGCGAAAAGCCGTACCTGTGCAAGGAATGTGGCAAGGCGTTCACCCAGCGCTCTACGCTTGTTGTCCACACCCGTTACCACTCTGGGGAACGCCCATACATCTGTCACCTATGTTCCAAAGGTTTTGTTGCAAAGACCCACTTGAACGCTCACATTGAAAAACACAGCTGAAATAGAGTCATCACTCATTATAAGAATATATCCACTTGTATTATTATTAACTGCATTATTTAAATTATTATTTATAACCATCTGTAAAACGTAATTTTTATGTATATTAAACTCAGTATTATCTTTAATTGGGCTATCTGGTTTGCGAATGATCCAAGGTAGTTTCTTGTTGGACTATGGGGGGGCAAAACCGTTTTGATTTCACCAATGTTCCACCATTGCTAAAAATTATAACCGTCATAAGAAACATGTCAACAATAAGTTAAGGAGTAATGGATTACTTCACAAAACAGATTTAGTAGGAAATATTACCACACTAATTGACCAGTATTTTTATGCATACCAATGTAAAAACTGTTGTATATAAATGTGTTACAAATACAGTTCTTATGTCAGAATTAAATAAAGAGTTGTGTATTCGACTATCCATAACCCCCTTTTTTCAATTATCTGTGCATTATCCGGTATGGATTAACCTGGATAGTCGAGAGCTTATTCTATTGGCCAATTTAAATATTTCTAGCCTGGTGACCTGGCGGTCTAGGGGTAAAGTGTCAGACTTCTATGCTGGCGGCCGGGGTTCAATCCTCGGTCCCGGTACAGATTTATCTGATTACCAAACCCTTCCTTCACCTCTGACAAGACATCTTGTGAATGTGGGGAATGCCAGACCTCCACCGTGGTTCGGATTCCACGTTAAACTGTAGGTCCTTCATTTTATCTCACAATCACCCTACCATTACACATTAGCGTAAGTGCGTATAACACGAACAGGTAGTAAGACGCGGTGCTAATAATAATAATAATAATAATAATAATAATAATAAATATTTCCACAAGTTTTGTTCATTTGTCATAATATTAACTTGTTTTATTCCTTGTTTAATTATTTTTCATATTATATTTTAAAGAAATGCTAATTAGACTTGACTCTTACAATATATCAAAATAATCTTAGAATAAATAGTGTTCTACCTGTATACATCTAAATAGTTGTGAACAAAACTTTTCAACTATTACTTCTACACTTAGCTACAATATAGTGCGGTGGGAAGCGGAGAAAGGAGGGATATTAGAGTCATTGGGGGAAATATTACTACCGTAGACTAACCTATCTAGGTGACCTGGACGAATAAAGTAAAGTCACCAACGTTTGCCTGGAGAGAGGGTGGGAAATGATATTAGAGTTAAACGTAGCCATTTCATGAATGTTTAACGATATAATTTGCTAAATGGATATTCGCAAGAATAAATTAAACTTCCAGGTCCTAGGGCAGATGTTTATTACTTTATTATTTATTTTGATAAAGTTGATCATCAAGATTTTCGGAAGGCGAGTGCTATATAGTTCTAAGTCACACTCCCATTTCTTCCTCCTCTCCCTGTCGGGTGCCATTTTATTTTTCCACGAATCACACTCTTGGCCCGGTTTCCTTAGATTGAACAATATTATTAAATGGTAGACAGTCCATATACCGCCATTTATGCATGACTATAACAAAGGGTTTTAATGTTCTAAGGCATCATTCTTGCATTAGACTGGCATGTAAATGACGAAGATATCGATGTTCGAATCGCGGTAATTTTTTCCCCTGAATGGTTTTCCACTCTCCCATGAAAATGTGGGTACTCTTTCAATAAATTCAACCTTCCTCATCTCTTACACATTAGCGTAGTTAGTAGATATGCTGCTAACCCAAATGGTTGGTGAAACATCGGGACATATATATCAGAGTTGAGACAAAGTTAATCTGTGAGTCGGCGTTAAATGCTATCAACAGCTTGTGTTTGTTAAATTAGGTTTGCCCCCCAACCCCTCAACCATTGTCATCTTTGTTGCGACATTGTGGTATTATACTTCAGATTACGCTCAACCAATTCTAGGTGTTTGGTTCGAATCCTGCTGAGGGCACACTATGAGAAATCAAACAGGTTAGTCGTAGTTTGAATTTCATTATAAGTGGGAACCCAGGATTGTATTATTTATTATTAAAAACATTTATCACAAAAAATAAAAACTGTATATTTGTTATTTATAAATTGTCTATTAGTTCATTATCTCATGGATGTAATTTAATTATCTTTCCAGGTCCCCATCAACAGGTCGAGTTGATTTCCCTTCCCGAGAAATGATGAACGCTTCTGAAGCTTCTACCAAATCTATTCTTTGTTTTGTTGGGTTTAATCAAGAAGAGGTACCACCACACCCACGTTACATTTCTCATCAAGTGAAAGAAGAAAAACCCCAGATCCAATCAAGCACAGATTTTCAAACAATGTGCACCGGTACCATGGATATCGAAACAATCACAATTAAGAGTGAAACCTTCCCTTTCAATGAACCGACTGACATGGGCGTAAATGAAGAAGACAACTTGAACTCGTATAGCACTGAAGTTCCAAAGTTCTCAAATACATCTATTAATAATTTAAAAGTACTAACAAACCCAATGATTAAAGTTTCTCATGCTAGGTCATCTACCACTACTTTACCAAATTCATTCCCCCCTTCTGAGAAAATTAAGCCAAACCTCCCCACTTGTGGGATTTGTAACAAATTTTTCGCAACATATCTGGCATTAAATAAACACAACAACACCCACGATCAATGTGCACCGCCCACCATTTTTCAAAACTCACTCCCTTCTGAGCACATCAAGCCAAACCTCCCCACTTGTGAGATTTGTAACAAATTTTTCGCAACATATCGGGCGTTAAAAAAACACAACAATATCCATGATCGATGTGCACTGCCCACGACTTCTCAAAACTCACTCCCTTCTGAGCAAATCAAGCCAAACCTCCCCTCCTGTGAGCCTTGTAACAAATTTTTCTCAGGTTACCGAGCTCTGAAAGAACACAACAAAACCCACGGGTATATGAAATCGTGTGACATCTGCTCCAAGACTTTCAAATTCGCCTGCCAACTGAAACTGCACGTACAGATTCATGACAAAGCCAGACCCAAATTATTTTGCAATCTGTGCAGTTTTTCAACTTTACGGAAAGATTCCTTGCTCACTCATCGTAGGACGCACATGATCGAGAATCTTTATGTTTGCGATATTTGCAGGAAAGGTTTCCATAAGATCGGTTATTTAGTGAAGCACTTAAAGGTTCACGCGGGGAAAGAACCTCTCAAATGTGAAATTTGTGGGTTAACATTTTTACTCAAGAACAAATTGTCTTATCACAGAAAAACCGTGCATAAAAAATTGACAAAAATCCTGTGCGCTCATTGTGATAAAGAATGTGCAAACCAGTCCGAGTGGCGACAGCACATGCGTGGGCATAAGAAAGGAATACCTTAAACTTCCTACTACTGCGGTAGAACCTTTGGGACGAAAAGTGTGTTAAAGGATCGCATCGCTCTTCAGATGAACATAAAACGATTCAGCTGCAAGTTTGGTTCGTTATCGTTCGGCACGAAGCAGCTGCTGGATCTTCACATTCACACCCAGCTGACAAACCCGTGGTGGCCCCTGTCGGACATCTCACCATTCTTCTCAAGTTGTGGATTTTACAGGAGGGGACTCATGAAAAGTGGTTTTATTGTTAAATAGTTATCCGCAGTCAGTCTTTGGTGGTTAAAGCACCCTTATCTCTGTCAGCCGGGGTTTTGGTTATCACATATCGGGAGTGGGAAAATCGGCTTAGCTTAGAAATGCAACGTAGATTGATTTTATAGTAGTTATGTATTTTAGAAAGCGGTAAAATATTTTAGTACACAACAAGTACGGTCCTCTTATTCCCTGTGCATGGAATCTTTATTGTTAACATTTTACAAGCTCTTTAAAGAACTACAACACTCTCTAACAGATAAACTTCTTAGGGGATACCGTAAAAGGTCAGTGTTTTTTGCAAGTTTTATGGCACAACATTCTTTTAGACAAAATAAATAACATATTGCTCCAGTAAGTACACACATAGAGTTTAATTTCCTTCGCATGTTGATATCGACAGTTGTTGAATATTCATGGTGATTATCTAACAAACTTTTTAAACAAAGATAAAAGGTTGTTGTTGCTAAATCCTGGAACACATTCAAGCTATGATGTATAGACCAAGGTTAGATCTGTAATAGATCATAATTATTGGAAACTTGTTGAAAGCTATTAAGACCATAAAAGTCTAAACTTGTTCAAAGTGCACTTAAACTTATGTTTTATAGCTACTGACAATGAGAATATATTATTAACTGATAAAACTTTGAGAGGGAGATGGGAGCGAAGAGAATTGTTGAAAATAAATATAGATTATAAAAATTGCCTTTGCTATTAGAATTAATTCGCACTTGCATCCTCTTTTCTAACAAATGAATTTAACTGTTTGAGACCAAAGAGGTAAATATCACTAACCACTTTACAGTATTTGTGATAAATAACGTGACCGTTTGGCATTTGAAGCCCACATTCCTTTTCATGCTGGTGAACACCCATACGCCCCAAAGAGATTGTCGGGATGACGGATCTGAATGAAAACACTGGATTGTTAACACTTTACATAGATACATTTATACCCAATACTTTGCTGTCTTTTAATAGATATTTATTTATAATTTGATGATTATCTCAAGATAATTTATTATGAAATGTTGAATTATTCTAATTTCTGATAAGTTTTGTTGCTAAAATATTCTTCAAAATGGTACTCAACAAATACGGAGATTATATTTCCTAATACTAATAATGCCGTAAAATAATAACATGATTAATATATTTGATGCGATTTGTTAAAAGTATTTATGTGTTTTCTTGATGATACATATATATAAAATGTATATTATTTAGCCTAATTAAATATATTAATGAAAATTTAATTACTTTGTTATATACTGTCATGTTAGATATTTCTGGATTAAAGGTTTGATTCTTTTGATTGATTATTTTTTACTGTAAGTCTACTTGATTCTATTAGTTTTCGAATGTTAAAAGCCCGCTCAGATTGTCACATATGTAATGTAATTATTAATGATTAGCATAAAATACTTATTTTATTATATTCAGTAACCAACTTTTTTTTATATTTAGCATCAATATGTATTGATAAACTACTATTACAGGATTTAGTTTAAATGCTGTCATTTTTATTTGGGAAAATATTTACTTTCTTTCAAATTGATCGTATAGAGCAGTGATATAAAACTTGGGGTAACCATACCCTCAGGGGGGCGCGAGGACATACTAGGGGGTACATAAAATATAAATGTTTACATAGGCCCCTATATATATTTTTATATAATTTAAAACTTATTATTTAACTGATTAGTTTGGCTGTAGATTATAGAATATGTAAAGCTTTCATTACACACCAACAACTTTAGGGGTACAAAGCCGAAGAGAAATTATATCTGAAGGTACGAGAACAAAAACGATTGAAAATCGCTGATATAGAGGGAAGTACGATAACTTTGGAGAAAAAAAAAATTGTAGTAGTTTTTATTGATGTATATAAAATGTATCTATTTGTAAACATTTGTTTCAACTTAGTAAACTATGTTTGTGGCATGGACCGACTGTTGGTTTACTATGATTTTACCAGGACACATTTATTTTCAACTTTAAAAAACTTAAACCTTAGGAAAACATTGGCTTGTGAGACAATAATATTTATATATCCAGGATCCATGTTTGAATGGTGTATGGTTTCACTTTCACAATAGACCATGTTGATAAGAGTGATAACCGGTGAGATGGCCTAGAATGCAACCAATGGCTTGCTTGTGTATTTCAAATTAAGTTCGACCCTTTACCCTTGTCATTGTTGAGATATCTTGCTTCACACAATGCTCAGCAAGTTATAAGAGTTTGGGGTGACCTGGCGGTCTAGGGGTAAGGTGTCAAGACTTCTGTGCTGGCGGCCCGGGCTCAATCCTCGGTCCCGGCACAGATTTATCTGATTACCAAACCCTTCCTTCACCTCTGACAAGACATCTTGTGAATGTAGGGGAATGCCAGGCCTCCGCCGTGGTTCGGATTCCACGTTAAACTGTAGGTACTCCATTTTATCTCACAATCACCCTACCATTACATATTAGCGTAAGTGTGTATAACCCAAACGGGTAGTAAGACACGGTGCTAATAATAATACTAATAATAATAATAATACTAATAATACTAATAATAATACTAATAATACTAATAATAATAATAACAACAACAACAACAACAACAACAATAATAACAACAACAACAATAACAACAACAATAACAATAATAATAACAATAATAATAATAATAATAATAATTATTATTATTATTATTATTATTATTATTATTATTATTATTATTATTATTATTATTTGGTTTGGTTTGGTTTGGTTTGAATCCTACCAAGAGCATGTTATGAGTAATATGTTACGATAGTTCGAATTTCATTATAAGCAGGAGCCCAGGATTTTGTTAGTTTCATTAAAAACATTTATTACACACACACACACACAAATTTTATACCTGTTATTTGATTATATAATTACTAGTTCTTTAATCTTATTTCCAGGTCCCCATCAACAGGACGAGTTGATTTCCCTTCTCGAGAAATGATGTACGCTTCTGAAGCTTCTGCCGAATCTATTGTTTGTTTTGTCGGGTTTAACCAAGAAGAGGTACCACCACACCCAGGTTACATTTCTCATCAAGCGAAAGAAGTGAAGCAAAAGATCCAACCAAGCACAGGTTTTGAAACAATGTGCACCGGTACCATGGATATCGAAACAATCACAATTAAGAGTGAAATCTTCCCTTTCAATGAACCGACCGACATGGGCGTAAATGAAGAAGACAACTTGAACTCGTATAGCGCTGAAGTTCCAAAGTTTTCCAAAAGATCTATTCATAATGTAAAAGTACTAACAAACCCGATAATTAAAGTTTCACAGACTGGGTCGTCTATATATGCCACCACTACTTTACCAAACTCATTCCCCGCTCGTAAAATCAAGCCAAAGCTCCCCAATTCAGAGGTTTCTAACAACATATTTACAACAAAACGAGTCTCATGCGATGTTTGCTTCAAGAGTTTCCGATACGCCAGTAGACTAAAACTGCACATGCAGACTCATAGCAAAGAGAGACCCAAGTTGTTTTGTGATCTGTGCAGTTTCTCAACTTTACGGGAAGATTCCTTGAGCAAACATCGCAAGAGACACATGAACGAGAATCTTTATGTTTGCGATATTTGTAAAAGAAGTTTCCGCGAAAGAAGTGATTTAGTGGAACACTTGAATGTTCACGCAGGGAAGGAACCTTTTCAATGTGACATTTGTGGTCTATCATTTTTACTCGGGAGCAAACTGTCCTATCACAGAAAAACCTTCCACAGTAATTCAGGAAAAATCTCATGTGCTCATTGCGATAAAGAGTTTGTTCACCATTTTGAGTGGAAGATGCATATGCAGGGGCATAAGAAAGAAAAACTTTACACTTGCGACTACTGCGGTAGAACTTTTACGACGAAAAATGTTTTGAAGATTCATATAGCGGTTCATATGAACATAAAAAGCTTCACTTGCAAGTTTTGTTCTTTATCGTTCAATACGGGACAACTGCTGAAGCTTCACACATACTCACACATGGCTAAGAAACCGTATATGTGTAAAAAATGTGACCAGACATTCATCCAGCACTCGGCGTATGAAGCCCATGTTAATTTTCACACTGGGAAGCGCCCGTACACATGTCACATATGCAGTAAAGGGTTTGCCAGAATGTCAAATCTGAACAGTCATATTAAAATACACTTAAATAATCATCATTAATTAATCTTCTATGTTAGCCCATTCCAAGGGTGCCTGCAGAATTTTTCTTCAGGGGGAAAACTGGCGGTACCCCCCAGTACAGTGGGGGTCCAGGAGTATCCCCCCACCCCCAGGAAAATGTATTATACGCTTTTTGAGGTAATCCTTGTCTCCTGAAAATAATAAACAACATAATAAATATGTTTCAAACTTTTAAGATTTATACAACCACAGAATCTCTGGGAGTTGGGGGTGGCGGGGGNGGGGGGGGGGGGGGATCGCTTCATCTGGCCCCCCAGCTGCAGATGCCCCTGGCCCATTCATTCCCCGATGCGCACGTCTGTTAGCTATCTACATAGACCTTACAACAATTTTTCTTTCCATTTACTCTTATCCAACAAATATTTTCGCTACTCATTTTTTGTTTCTCCTATATTTCTTTATTTATGGTCATATCATAGCATTGAACTTGTAACCCCATCTATCAGCTTCGATATGAAGTTGTCAGACTGGCTTAAAATACCGCAGTTCATTGATAGATGGCATTACAATAAAACATCAATTCACGGCTACTCCAGGGAACTTTCTGGTAAACATAGGCGAGGTTCGAAACCTACGCCATGGAAAGAGTTAAAAATAATAAGTAAAAACTTTACATAGATACAAAATTTATCAGCAATTTACTTTAAAATGTTTCTCAGAAGAAAGGGTTATCCTAATTTGTATTATATTTATAATAAGTTTGGTTGCTAAAATATTTTTTAAAAGATCCTTGACAAATACGCATCCATCATATTTCCTAACTTTCATGATGTTATAAAATATATAACATAATATGCTTGTTGTTTATCTTTATAATCATATATTTTCCAAACAATATATTTTATTTATTTTATTTTTCAAGTGAAATATTGTAATGAAAACTATATTAATTAATGACTGTTATATAATATATTATTTTGTGTTAATACATTGAATATTTAATTTTTTCGTTTGATTATTTGCTGTAAGGCTACTCAATTCCATTTGTTTTTGAAAGGTAAGAGCCATGCAGATTTTTCCCATAGGATATTTTGTTCTTTATGAGTAGCATTAAATTCTGACTGCAGAATATTCGATAACACACATTTCATGTTCTTTCTTTAGCGTCGGTACAACAGATATTGATACCACGGCTATGGGATTTGGGTTAGAATTTTGTATCTATTGTTTGGGAAAATATTTTCTTTCTTTTAAATTGATGGTCATATTAAGGTACAATAACTTTAAAGAAATATAATCGTGTTTTTTTTTATTGATGTATATAAACTTTATTTCGTTCTGAACATTTGTTTAGCGAAGTAAACTCTTTTTGTGGTATGATCTATGTGTTGGTTTGTTATGATATGGCCAGTACTCATATTTTTTGAAATTTTGATAACTTAAACCTAGGCAAACTTTGAGTTTTGAAACAATTATATGTAAACTTAGATATCCAGGATCGATCCTTAGTCAAGGTAAAATTCACTCACTGTGTAACGACTATAGGAAACATCTGTTTCTTAAACAGTCGATAGACCAACTTCCTTGTTTAAATGGTTTAAGTCAGAGGTTTAAAAACTTTTGAGACTGAAGGAGCCCTTGAACCAGAAAAAATACATTCCGGAGCCTGCGTAGCATTTTTTTTTTACACTCATATCATGAACGTTCAATAAAAAACAGTTAAATTTAACAAGTAGAAAACAAATGGAAAACAATACCTGGTTTTGCCACGCCTTTAGTAAATGGCCTTTATTCAGATTTGAAAGAGAAAAAAAATTGGCGATTCTAAACATTGATGCTATTTTATATTGTGAAAAGCAAAATAAAAAGAGTATTCTATGCTCAGGGTCCGATGTTTGTGGGTTCAAGCCCCGCCAGTGCCGATGGATCTTTCTCGAGCGGTAAAAATCCGTAGCACAACTTCCTTCTGAAGGGAAGTAAAGCCGTCGGTCCGGTGTCGATTGTGGCATTACAAGAACCCTGGGAGGTATGTGGATATACCTTTCCTGGCAAAGTTGGTAGATCCTTTCGCTGTCACTCATAGAAATTCTTGTGTGTTGATACGATCAGTCGGTTCATGTTGACAACCTCAAGTAAATAAGTAAACTAAATAATATTCTGAAATCGCCTCACAGAGTCTGATATCGCTGTGGGAGACCACAGTATTAAAAAACGCTAGTCTTAGGCGTTGGCCTCACAATAGACTGATCTGACAATGACGGGGAGATCGGGATTCAAATCCTGGTTGGGGGAACTGGGGGTGGTTTATACCCAATGTTTTTCTACACTCCCAGCACACAAATGTTGGTACACTTCCTTTGAATTGAACGTTTCTCACCTCTTAACACATTAGAATAGCTAGTAGATAGGTATATAACCCTGACAGGTGGTGAGCAACACTCACTAGCAATTGTCGCCGTCGATTGGATCGGACCCGCCTCGGTGGCATAGTTGGCTAACGCGCTTGTCGTGTTGAGCTCGACTGCTGAGGACGGGGAGATCGAAGTTCGAATCTCGGTCGGGTGAACTAGGGGTGGTTTTTCCTAAATGGTTTTCCACTCTCCCTCCACGCAAATGCGGGTTCACTTTCTCTAATTCAACCTACCCAATTCCTAATCAATTAGAGTAATTAGTACTTAAAGCGTATAACCCGAACGAGTAGTAAGACGCGGTGCTAAATATTATTATTATTATTATTATTATTATTATGATTGGATCTGAGTTACTTGCTCTATTTAACCTGTACATCTAGATTCATGCCTTGGTTATTGATCATTGAACTACCCAAATTAAGGTATAATATTAAACAATTCATTGTTAAAACATTGGTCTTGCCAGCCTAAGGTGCTGGGCTCATTTCTCATGCTTAAACTTTACATTCCAAATTTTAAAAAAAAATATGTGGAATTTAAAAAAATAAATCAGCTTTTGTATTTAAAACATGATTTAATACATTTTTATTTTTGTTAATTTGTAATATTCTTTTGTTATTATTGATTACAATTTGTACTACAATCAAACAACAATATTGTATTATATATTGTGTTATAATTATATTACTCATGTGTGTATTATTGACTTGGTAAACCTTTATGTAGGATTGTCAACTCCAATAAAACCGATTAGCTCAACTTGAAAGCATAAGACAAAACAAAATCAATTTCATCTTTTATAGTTTCCCAGGAATGAGAATGTCCTAGTTCGAATCCCGGTCAAGTGCGTGTCCACACAAATGTGGATCCGTTTCATCTTAGTTATGGATTATGGATTTTAAAATCGCCCATACAATAAATTTCAGGGTGTCTACCATCCGGGAAAATCAGGGAAAACGGGAATTAGCTGGGAATTTGAAGTGATCGGGAAAAAACGGGAATAAGTAGGGAATTTGTTAAATTACAACAAAAATCCGGGAAAATGATATTTTACTCAAAATATGAAATACAATAATCAGTAAATTATAATGTCATTTTTTTTGTTTGTAGCTGTGAAATATATTTTTAATTCCTAGTAAACAATTTTAATTCAAATTTTTAAAACTTATTATTATTATTATTATTATTATTATTATTATTATTAAAAAGATTAGTAGAAAAACTAGGGTGGAGGGAGGGGGGGGGGGCGAGTTAGAAGGAAGTGACATACTTTTTTAGTCGGGGAATATTAGGGAATGATCAGGGGAAATCAGGGAAAAGGTCGGGGATTTCATTGGTCAAGTTTAGTAGACACCATGGATTTGCCCCATTTTTTTTTTTCCATCTCTAATGAAGATTTGTGTAGGAAAAGTCCCTGTGAGGAAACCAAGAACATTATTAAACGGAACAACCGAGGGGATGTTGTGAAACTTTCGGTGCGACCTTCCTGCAAGGAACATGTTATACCACATATGATTACCCTCTCCTAATGGTTGGTAAGATGCTGTCACAAGAAAATGGTTAATATAGTGATAACCTGTGAGCATAGAATGCTATTGTTACTTGTGTATTCTAAATTAGGGCCGGCCCGTGACCCTTGTCATTGTTGAGGTAGTATGCTTCACACAATGCTCAGCAAGTTAGTTTGAATCCTACTATGGATGTGTTATGAGTAATAGGATAGTTTGAACTTTATCATAAGCAGGAGCCCAGGATTATAATACTTGCCTTAAAAACAATTATTACAACAAAGTAAAGTATGTACATTAGTTTGTTATCTCATAAATGTATTTAATCTTCTTTCCAGGCCTCCATCAACATGTCGAGTTGATTTCCCTTCCTGAGGAATGATGTTTGTTTTGTTGGGTTTAATCAAGTGGAGGTACCACCACACCCAGGTTACATTTCTCATCAAGTGAAAGAAGATAAACAAAAGATTTAACCAAGCACAGATTTTGAAACAATGTGCACTGGCACTATGGATATCGAAACAATCACAATTAAGAGTGAAACCTTCCCTATCAATGAACCGACTGATATGGGCGTAAATGAAGAAGACAACTTGAACTCATATAGCACTGATAAATGTTTTACAACAAAACGAGCATTAATGGAACACAAAAATGCTCACAGACACTACGTGATTTTATATAATTTTTGCTCCAAGAGTTTCGGATACCCCAGTAAACTGAGGTTGCACATGCAAATTCATGACAACACACAACCTAAGTTGTTTCGTGATCAGTGTGGTTTTTCTGCTTTACTGAAAGATTCCTTGATCAAACGTTGCAAGAGAATCTTTATGTTTGCGATATTTGTAAAAGAAGTTTCCACGAAAGAAGTGATTTAGTGGAACACTTGAATGTTCACGCAGGGAAGGAACCTTTACAATGTGACATTTGTGGTCTATCATTTTTACTTGGGAGCAAACTGTCTTATCACAGAAAAACCATGCATAGTAATTTGGAAAAAAATCTCATGTGTCTAATGCGATAGAGAGATTGTACACCATTTTAAGTGGAAGATACATATTCGAGGGCACAAGAAAGAAAAGCTTTACACTTGCGACTACTGCGGTAGAACTTTTGCGACGAAGTATATGTTTAACGATCATAGCAGTTCATATGAACATAAAGAGCTTCAGTTGCAAGTTTGGTTTATTGTCATTCAATACATAAACATTGCTGAAGCTTCACATGTACTTGTACAAAACTGAAAAACTATATATGTGTAGAAAATGTGGCCAAACATTCATCCAGCACTCGGCGTTCGAAACCCACATTAATTTTCACACTAGAAAACATCTGTACATATGTCACATTATGCAGCAAAGAGTTCGCCAGGATCTCGAATCCCAACAGTCACACTAAAATACACTTAAATCGTTATTAATTAATCCTCTATGTTACGAAGAATAATTGATAAACACTATCCATGAATGAAAAATGTATCCAGATTATATTTTTTTTAACTTCACTATCTCAAATTATTTCACTATAAAATGTTATTTAGGAGAAAGAATTATATTAGTTTGTATCATATGCTAAGTTTGGTTGCTATATTATTCTCTCAAAAGGTAATCAATAAATACTCATCCATCATATATTCATTAATGATGCTCTCAAGTATATAACATATAATATATAATATTTGTTATATTTTCTTATAATCATTTCTATGTTTATACCAGATAATCTATTTAATTTATTGTATTGAATATAGAATATAATTTATGTAATGTTGCTACATTAAAAGATTAAATTTTTTCAATTGATTAATATCATTTAATTATTTTACCATCTTCAGTGGCCAAATGGTTTAAGGTGTCACTCTCGCGCTAGACCAGCCTGCTGATGAGATCGAGGTTTGAATCCTGGTCGGGTCTAGTGAGGGTGGTTTGTCCTAAATGCCTGTAATTGTTTCTTTTGTTAAGTTTTCATAGATAAAAAACAAAATTATTTTGACAAATAATTGATATCAAAACACAACCCTTTGAAAAGTTGCGGTGGGATATAATTTGTATAGGGGTGGAGGGGGAAAACCAGTATTTTTTGTTCCCTTCCCACCTCTAATAAATGTTTGGAAATTGGAAATCCCTAAAATCTATTTGGAGTCGTCTTCCACATATTTTTTTATTTTATTTGTATAATTCTAGAAAATATTTAGAATGGTTCTCCTTCCGCAAATTTTTTTAAAAATTCTTTCCAGGGGGTCTCCGCCCCTGTCCTCTAATATCCACTCTTGGGAACTTGGCCTCCAGCTTGTAGTCTTTTAAAAAGAACATGTTGAAAGTGAGTTGTTTTACTCGGGAGTGATGTTATCGGTGACGACTGCAACTAGCACTCCCCAGTGCCTAAGAACTCAACCTGACTCAAGAAGCGCAATGGGCTACTCTCGTAAGGCTAAGTGTCTGTTATTTCCTTGTATTTGCACTAGTACCAGTATTTCATAACATTGAAACGTTCGTAAATAATATGTTTCATATGCTTTATTTTTTAGGTCATAAACGATTAATAAAAGGAATTCCTTCAATGAAGTCAGGAAAAACATTACTGAAATTACACCATCCTTACTAAAGGAAAGTGCTAAAACATGAAAATGTTTCCATTAAGTTTGAAAATAAAGGCGGTGTTAACGGCCGACCATTTCTCAAACCCATCGATGGCAAGGGAACGATTCTGTCCGATGACTCTTCTCCCCCTGGTAAAGTGTGTTGAAGCCGTTCAGGACCAATCATGTGTGACATCTGCTACAAATTTTACACAAACACTAAACGGTTCATCTTCCACAAGAAAGCTGTCCGTTCGGATGTCCGATACGGTCGTGACATCGGCTTCAAGACATACAATAGTGTTGAGATGCTAGCTATTTCCATAAACATTCCATACTGGTGGGGATAAACTGGGACGTGAAGTTTGCCGTTATGTAACAAGCGTGCCATGGTGGTCTAACTGGGCGTCGCAAGGGACAGCTACACTTGTAACATTTGCGACAAAGACAAAACCTTATCGTTGTGACACGTGTGTCGTCTTCTTGTTACACAGGATCACTTTGCTCGCGCACATTCTTGCGAAACACAGGTTCGGTAAGAAACTCTTTCCGTGCTCACAGTGCGACAAAACCTTCTGTTTTAGAAATAAACTAAACACTCATATGAAGACCCATCTGAGATACAGCCCCCTACATCTGCGGCAAGAGCGTTAGGAGTAGCGTGTCGTTGCAGAATCATAAAGCAATTCGGATGGATAAGCGATCATAAGTGTGTGATCGTTCTAATAAAGGATTTAATACAATCATGTCCTTAAAGGTCCACGAGCGCTCGCATATGCGTGATAAACCATATTTGTGTGTGGAGTGTGATGGTGCATTCACCGAGCGCTCGACGCTTGTAGTTCACTTGCGTCTGCACATGGGAGAACGCTATCATGTGTGTCACTTATGTTCTAACTGGTTTGTCACCAAAACTCTTTTTTAGTATTTATTTTAAGAAACATACATAACTCTCAAAAGGTTGTTTTGTTAATTCTCGATATGTTGCCACATGACATACACATCGGTGGACACGTGGATTTAGGAAATCTTGTTGAAATAATATTTTATAAAAAGAAACAATTCTTAATTGTATCGAGTATATATTCAGGTAAGGTTCGTCACATATTTGTTTTAGGGAAATATGAAGTCTCAATACAAATATGATTTTAAAAATGGCGTTACCCGCTTCATTGCCCTAAGTTGTCACTCTCGTGTTAGACTGACCTGCTGATGATGGGGAGATCGGGGCTCGAATCCTGGTGGGGTCTACCGAGGGTGATTTTTCCTAAAGTGTGTTCCCCCACTCTCTTTCCACACAAATGCGGGTATATTAACTCTAAAATGTTTCCTTCCTCATCCTTACCTCATTAGAGTAATTATCATATATGCATAAGATGCACGTGATAAAAAAAATCATATTTGCTTTTAACTGTTTATTTTTATTTTAGATCATTAAAAGGTTATAAGAAATTATTACATGGCCAACAAAGCATTTTTGATTAAATAGGTGACCTGGTGGTCTAGGGGTAAGGTGTCAGACTTCTATGCTGGCGGCCGGGGTTCAATCCCCGGTCCCGGCAAAGATTTATCTGATTACCAAACCCTTCCTTCACCTCTGACAAGACATCTTGTGAATGTGGGGAATGCCAGGTCTCCACCGTGGTTCGGATCTCACGTTAAACTGTAGGTCCTCCATTTCATCTCACAATCACCCTACCATTGCACATTAGCGTAAGTGCATACAACCCGAACGGGTAGTAAGACGCGGTACTAATAATAATAATAATAATAATAATAATAATTGATTAAATAACAATTTCACCAGAAGGTCCCAATTAAATATCACTCGATACACGTCATTATATTATTACTGTTATCAAATATACAAGATCATTTTCCGAATATTTTTAAAAAGTGTCTTAGGCCTATTAATGTTTGTAAATTGTGGTTCATACGTAGTATAAATGCCACTATGTCTTTTTGGAGGAATAAAAAATACATTTCATTTGGATACTAACCATCGCTGTGGAGTCTCTACAGCAAACCTTCACGCCTCCTTTTCTTCTGTTTTTCTACTGTCCGACTCTTTCATAAATGGCCAAAGATTTTTAATTAGTAGTAATAAATAAATAACTAATACTGAAATCAAATTTCCAAATACAGGTTACTTTATGGGAAGCATTATTTATATTTGAATAAATTTGTCGACCCATATTACAAATACGACTCCCAAGGAATAAAAAAAAATGTATACATTTAAAATAACATAGCTACCATACATTTTTATAATGTTAAAAGTTTTTTATCTTGAAGCTGTAGTCGGAGCCTGTACAATTTTTACAGACTCTGAATCGACCCAAAATTAATATTGACTCCACAACTTTGGCTCTGATTCCACAACCTTGATACTACTGTTACTGACGTAAGAAATATTCTCGAGACGAGGGAAATGAATACAACAAATAAACTTTGTCGGTAATAAAATACAACTCTTATATGTTCCCGATGCGACATGGCTGTCCCATTTTCACAGTCAACTCTCCCGTTTTATTTTATAGTCCCTTTCCCTACAAGGACTTTGGCCTTAATTACTTTATTGTTGGTTTGTAGGAGTTTGGGTGACAGGTAAGGGTGTGCCAGGATAGGGTTGAACAGCGAGATTACGTTCTGGCGGCCATGAGCATTCAAGTTCCTTTAGGCCAGGGTGTTAGTTTGGTTCCAAAACATTGGTAAATCACCAAGTTCTACCAGCCAATAGATGCTTTGAGCTGTTAGGCAAAATGTCAACCAAGCCATATAAACTCCAAGAGACAAGTAAAGATTTATGTTTTTCACATCAAATTAAAGTTTGTGCACACATTTGGACACAAAAATAAGGCAATTGAAGATTAATAGTTTAATTTTCGACATACAGATAACATTATTTTCTATGTTAGCTATCGGCAAAAAAAACAAAAAAAACTGATTGGTTAAGATTTGCTTTGATTTGATTTCTAAAAATTTATCATAACTCTTTTGGGACTCTATTTAAATTTTCTAAACATAAAACATTATCTAAAAGGGTTTCTTTAATACCCTCAACACATTTTTAAAATACCAAAATATTTTAATATACTGGATGGGAAGAGAGTGTTTTATTTATTCCGGTAATGACAATTATGATTTTAGTATAAATATTTTGACATCCGCCAAGCTACAATTTTAAGGACATATTTGATTAAAGTTATTATTTTCATTAATAACTATCTTCTATGACTTGTAGTTTAATTCAATTTGGAAGATTTCTAATAAAAAAAATAGCACTCGCAAACTAACTAAATTAAAAATAAACTTAACATAAATAATTGTTCTAAGATTCATAAATAATGTTTTAATATTTTTGTCTTATTTTGATACTTAGCTAAGCTTGGACTTAAAATAAATTACTGACACCCAATGAAACGCCCAAAATGGATATTTCACCTTGTATTAATTTGGTTGTCTTTTCTTTTTGCAGGTCATCAAAAAGAAGACGCTTTATTTTACCTAAAAGAGAGAATGGTAACATTTCAAATGTTTCACCTCATTTGACAAAGAATACCAAAGCATTAAGTTTTCAAAGAAATTCCTCTTTAAGTGTGACTTCCAATGATAAACCTAAGGATGAGAATATCGCCGAAGCTCCAATAGTCAATATTCTAGACTGCCTTAAGGTTTCCTTCGATGAGATATCAACTCCTCCCCGGAAGAAACCTTCGCGTCCTTTGAAATCGCTCGTATGCGAATTTTGCGACAAGGTATGCCTCAACAGGAAAAGACTGAACCATCACATAAGAATCGTTCATTCGAACTTTCGATACACTTGCGATATATGCTCCAAAGAGTACAAAAACAAAGGGACACTAGACATGCACAAAAAAACTCACAGCGACGGCTCGGAAAACTACGTTTGTGATATGTGTAAATTCACCACTCCGTGGAAAACCAGCATGACCATCCACCGCAGGAGACATCTAGGGAAAACCAGCTTTCAGTGCGATCTTTGTGATAAGGCATATTACAAGAAATGTGAGCTAGAGCAGCATAAATATGTCCATAACACATCTAAACCATACCAGTGTGATGTGTGTGGTGCGTCCTACATGCAAAAACACACCCTGTGGCAACACACCCAATCGAAACACTCTGCCGATGCTCCACAGTTCCCGTGCCCGGATTGCGGCCGACTGTACATCTTCAAATCTAAGTTAAAGTCGCACATCAAGACTCATCTAGGGTTCAGACCGTACGTCTGCGACATTTGCGGGAAATCCGTCGCGACCAGAAAGTCCCTCAGCAATCACAAGGCGATACATATGAACGAGAAGACGTTCAAGTGTGACCTCTGCCCCAAGGCGTTCAACACAACCCCGGGGCTGAAACTCCACAAGCGCTCCCACACGGGCGAGAAACCGTACCTGTGCAAGGAGTGCGGTAAGAGGTTCACGCAGCGTTCGACGCTCGTGGTCCACATGCGGTATCATTTGGGGGAGCGCCCGTATATGTGCCATATATGTACCAAAGGGTTTGTGACGAAAACAATCCTCAAGACCCATCTTAAGAAACACGGTTGAAATGTATATGGGCACTCGTGACCTTTTGAACTGCGGATTTCATCGGGTACTTATGGTGACGATATGGTTATAGCACTTTATTATTATTATAGTGCTCCTAGAAGTTAACCACTAAGTCATGGCCATTTTATCCTGTCCTGCAGCAATGTTTTATTCACAGAATATTTAGTAGCATACTTTTTTTTTTACTACTACAGTATTTAAAAAAGAAAGAAAGGAAAACAGTATTTATTCCTTTGCTTTAATTTTTTCTTTACATAAATTATGTTTGTATTATCTTAGAATGTGATAATTTGGTCAAACACACATATTTAATTTTAATAAAAGCAGTGATATCGACGTTCGCGGCTTTAATAACCAAGTAAATAACTTCATCTAGACAACAAATCTACTTCCATCTTGTAAGTTTTATTAGTTTTACTGTTGGCACAATAATTTTTTTACTGATTAGATTAATATATTGAAGGCTTATTTATGAAATGTTTTTGAAAATATTTTTCAATTTATGTATCGACGCTTCTGTTTAAAAAAAAATAGTTTTGTACATAAAATACATGCAAAAATAATTTGGTCTATAAAGGCTGAATTTTAAAACTTCAAAAAAGTTTGTCAATCTTTATTAGTCTATTTGTGTGAATTATGGTTATTTTAGTTTGTAATCAGTTCAGAACTGTTTATATTATATATTCGTAGATCTTGAATTATGGTTAAAATGTCTTCCTTGTAAAACCGTGTTTCAAATTGTTAATAAGTATAAGAAAATATTCTAAATGATTAATTTTTAACAATTTGTCAAAAATATTAGGCGAATTTTCAAAAGACACTCATTAATAAATTGATGTTAAGTGTCTACAAGCTGATGATTATTTTTAACATTTCTTTTTATCGATAACCATTTTCAATTTCTTGATAAACTAACTTTTGTCCTACAACATACATTTCTTGGGATCATTATTGATATCTCCATGCCTTTATAAAACGTAGCCTAGTAATAGGTTTATTGAAGTTTTAATGGTTATTTCATAAAAATCAATAAACTTCGATAAACCGCTATAAATGGTTTTTATAAAATTGAAGTGTTGAAAATAGTTCAATATTCATTTGAACCCTGTTAAGAGTTGAGCTTTCATATGAGCTTATTTTTTTTTAAATACAGAATTTTATAAAATTTGTATTTATAAGTAACTTTATACTTTATATTATATTTTTTTTGCGTTATGATTTCATCATCTATATCCGCCTCGGTGGTGTAGTTAGCTAACGTGCTGGTCGTGTTGAGGTAGACCGCAGAGGACAATCAAGATCGAGGCTCGAATCTCAGTCGGGTGAACTGGGGGTGGTTTTTCCTAAATGGTTTTCCACTCTACCTCCACACAAATGTGGGTTCACTTCCTCTAAATTCAACCTTCCCTATTCCTAATCCAATAGCGTAATTATTATTTCACCGTATAATATAAAGGGATAGTGAAACACGGGTGCTAAATAAATAAATAAAATAAATCTCATCATCATGATGAAAAGTTTCCAGCCTATCCTTTCTCCCCCCCACCATGTCCTATTGTTCTCCTCTCTTCCCTTGGTTTTCCTCTTTCTCTTCTACCCCCCCAAACTTAAATATCCAACATCTTCTTTGGTATCTTCTCCGCCTCCATTCTCCTCCTCACATGACCGTACCACCTTAATTGTGCCTTCTCATTCCTCTTCCTCCATCGTTACCCACATTTCCGCTCCATGTATAAATATCGGTATATAGCACATCCTTTAAATCACTCCTCTACACTTCCTCGATTATCATTTATAAAATTAAAAAAAAAAAAACTTAATGTAGGAAGATTTTGTATGGGTGTTTTTTTTTTGTGATTATAATTCCCTGTGACTTAATCTTGTTCACAAATCAATATATATGAAGCTCTATAATCTTCCTAGCAAATCCTTTATTTGGTATGTAAGTAAAAAAAAATTACCTTAAAATGTTATTACAAATAGTAAATAATTGAAACGAAAATTAAATAACAAATACAAATATTTGGAGGAAAATGTTACTACTTTTAGATACCATTAAGTATTTCAAATTAATCAAGCCCAGTAATTAGCCGCTAAAATAAATATTTGATTTTATTATGGGTTAAAATATTGAGCTATTTGGTCACCAAAGCAAATTTTCAATAATAAAAAACAAAGTCAAAAATATACTATGTTATCATAACTATATGTCCTAAGGTGTCACACTTGTAATAAACAGGATTGTTGATGTCAGAAGTTGGGGTTCACTTACAACCAGGCGCATAATGTGCTTTTCCTAAATGGTCTCCCACTCTACCTCTATGCAAATATGATTACATTTACTCTAAATTGTGCTTCCTTCATTGCTAATTAAGTAATTAATTGCGGAGTGACCAAACGTTTAGTAAGACACAAACAAAAACTAACTTGTCTTTATTATTATTAGTATTAGCACCGCGTCTTACTACCCATTCGGGTTAGACGCACTTACGCTAATGTGTTATGGTAGGGTGATTGTGAGATGAAATGGAGGACCTACAGTTTAACGTGGAATCCGAAACTTGTCAGAGGTGAAGGAAGGGTTTGGTAATCAGATGAATCTGTGCCGGGACCGAGGATTGAACCCCGGACCCCCAACACAGAAGTCTGACACCTTACCCCTAGACCGCCATGTCACAGACCTTATCTTAATTAACTTGAATTAAGCATTAATTAATGATCAGGTTAGCTATATTTAGGATTGTTGATGCATTTATCTTCAGATAATGACCAATCACCCTTTTTTTTAGCTTTTTTCAGATCTGGATGAGATAAAAACTTACTATTTATGATTCTCGTAAGCTGATTGGGTGTCATTGTACACCACAGGCCTGGTTATTTGCATTAACTTGCATTTTAATTTGATGGTCGCGTGGTCTAACACACTACTCTCGCAATATACTAGACTACTAATATCCGAGAGATTGAGGTTTTAATTTCGGTCTAGTGTACCGGGTGTGGTTCCTCCAAAATGATTCTCTGCTCCACCTACATAATTAATATATTAGTTTAAAACCCGGATGGGTAGTAATACGTCATGCCAAAAGGAAAGAAGGAAAAAAATCATCTATGTCAGATATCAAATCTGGGACTCTTTAGCTTGGCACATAGAAGCGCTACTGACCGATTTCGAATTTCTAGCACCTTTAAAAACTACTTTAGTGTATCAATGGTAGCTCGAAACCTTTTGCACAAAATATATCTCCAAAGCTTGCCGAGAGATTATGTTAAATACAAACAAATTTATTTTATTCCTTCAATTTATTATGGAATATGGGCATGAGTTTGCCACAATGATAGATGAACTGTCAAGCTCATGACAGTTTGCTTTTAACAGTTCATGCTCAGTTGATAATATCTTGGGTGGTGATAAATTGTGAAATTTAAATATAATTTGTATAACTAATCTCTACTTATTATTTGAAATGTACAGTGTCTTCATTAAATTATTCACCCGATCACAACTCTTTATAAATTGGTTATTTTAGGAGCTATCTTAAAACAGCTTAACGGTAATTTGTGAAACGAATAAAAAAAATATCTTGAGTTATGTTATTAAATTACGTTTTAAGATAACTCTTAAAATAACAACTTTATTAAAGGCTGATTTGGGGGGAATAATTAATGGACATTCTGTACTATTAGAGTACTTATGATCGGTGTTTTATTTTGAGGTTATTTAGCCTTTTGGTGCTAATTAGTAGCTAATTAAAAGTAACGTTCAAAATTTCGAAGGATAAAAGTAAAAGATTGTGTGTACTAATATAGAGTATATTAGATAACTAATTTGTGATTTATTAGGATATTTTAATTTATTTTGTTAATCTTCAAGTAAATTATAATATGTGTGTAAAATAATATATCTTATGCGTCTTCTTTCCAGGTCAAAAAGGAAAAATCGTAAAAAATCGACTGCCTTCAAAATGTCAAGTAAATCAAAAAGGAAAGTACGGAAAGGAAAGTCGAATTGTAAAGTTCCTGGAGAAATGTCTAAAACATGCAAGTTGGACATTCATGAAAATTTCAACGAATCAGCCTCCCCCCACTTGTGTCCTCCATGCGATAAAACTTTCAACAGTAAAAGAGAACTTGAAGCACACTTAAGACTCCACGCGAATCCTACAGAGTTTGTTTGTGAACACTGCGACAAAGTATTTACAGCAAATAAACGGTTGGTAAACCATCTTAAGACGCACAGCAAAGATCGCCCTTATTCCTGCGACATATGCAACAAGTCATACAAGCGTAGATACGAACTGACCATGCACAAGAGGATCCATACAGGCCTAAAAAGCTTCATCTGTAATATCTGTGGGTATGCTACTATGTACAAAGGGTACCTCAATATCCATTATAAAAGGCATTTAAACCAATTTAGTTTTAGGTGTAATATTTGTAAAAAAGGGTTCTACACAAACTTCGAACTTCAAGTTCATAACAATGTCCATACCGGCACAAAACCACACCAATGCGACGTTTGCGGCAAAGCGTTCTTGTACAAAGCCAACTTGCTGACTCACCAGAGAGTGAACCACGAAAACTTGCAGGTGTTTCCCGCCTTATTCCAGTGCGAGCTTTGCAACCGCAGTTTCCCGTACAAAAAGTCTCTCTTGTTACACTTGAACGCTCATTCGGGTGAGATCCAGTTCTTGTGCGACGTGTGCGGCAAGTCGCTGACCAACGCGCGATCCCTGAAACTCCACAGGCGTCTCCACACGGGGGAGAAACCGTGCGTCTGCGGTGTTTGTGGGAAGGCATTCACCAAGAGCTACACCCTGAAAGTCCACCAGCTGACTCACACAGGGAAGAAACCTCACTCTTGCGACGTCTGTAACAAATCTTTCACCCAGCGCTCGACGCTTGTGGTCCACAAGCGCTACCACACGGGGCAGAGACCCTATATGTGCCCCGTCTGTAACAAGGGTTTCGTGGCCAAGACGATGCTCAACTCGCATCAGAGAAACCACGACCCGAGATGCAGCCTTCGGCAGTGACCGAGCCATGTTGTCGGTTCGCGATCTTCATTATAAACTGTTTAGTTCGACACTTGTGCCATATATAACACACTTTCAACATAAAATAACAACCTTTCTTTTCTTTGTAGATTCAATATAAGTTTCCACATGAATTCTGATGTATACTAATTTTCTAATTAATATATATTTATTAAACCAAATTCTTCTTAAAGAATATGTTGACTATGTGAAAAGTAACATAACTTATTTTGGCTATGTTTTGAGGAAACAATTATTTTAATTCATATAATTTTAGAGCGATATTTATGTCGCTTCTGGGTTAGTTTCTGTTTCTCTCGGATGTCCATAAGGTACTAGCATTGTATAGCTATAAAACCCTAAAATAATAATTCATATAATGGAGATGGACGAAATCATTTAACATTTGTAAGATTTGAGTAGGAAAGAGATTTAATAAAATATAGTACAAACGAAAAAATGTTGTAGTTGACATTTAATACATTTTAATTTATTATTATTATCATTGTTATTTTATAGGTATTGGTATTAACACAGTCTTCTCCTTTTTCCTCCACATTTATCTTCAGCCACTTGTCTCTTGTTTTTCCTCTTGGATTCCTGTCTCCCCCCCACTTCAATATCCAGCATCTTATTTACTATCTTCTCTTCCATTCTTCTCACATGACCGTACCACCTTAGTTGTGACCTCTTTATTCTGTCCTTTATTGGCTCCTTCTCCACTATTCCTCTCACTCTTTCATTTCTCATCCTATCCATACTTGTCACTCCGATAATACCTCTCAGAAATCTCATTTTACAGCCTTGAATTCTGCTTTGTCTCCTGCTTTTATAATTGTCACGAAAGTCCCTCCTTTTTAAATCGGACTGTACGTGTATTCCTTCTGTACTTATTTAAAAATAAACAGTCACAGTTTATTTGTTTGATATTTTGATTATTGACACACACTAGAGCTTAGCCAGTAAATACATACATAACCTAATCACGCCATTCTCTTACAGGGTAGGCAAGAAACTGTGCATATAACTTTTTTTTTAAATCTTCCTTCTTAATTTATCCTCACAGACTTTCTCCACACTTCCCTCGTATCCTTGAATACTCCTTTCCTTCACATCTATACACCGAGTCATACATCCTCTTTTATTCTTAAAACTTTATGTTTCTCCTTTTCACACATTTTTCTACAATATTTAGCCGCATCTTACATAGCCTACCCCTTCCTTTGTATCCACACACTCTACCTTCATATATTATTTGCTTCATCAATAGAAATGCTAATTATGTCAATGTTATATAATATATACCAATTTAATACCTTTTGAAATTTACAATGATTAAATTAATTTCTTAAAAGAGCAACACTTTCTGTTTTAGTGTGAATTCAATCATTAATATTGGTGTTTTTTTGTTGGTTTTTTACTGCTGCAATATTGTTAAAAATAAATATACCTGTAGCTAACATTTATTTACATACTTCTTTAGAACATAGAATATTTGCGAAAGAAGAGTAATAATAAAATATTAATCAGCTTTAATTGGATTGAAAGGTTGAATATCAAAATTTCTGTCTCTCGGCATGTATTAAAGAGTCCGTCTTGGGCCCTATAAGCAGTGATATTATATACATGACTACGCTCAAACCAGAAATTAAAACCAAGACCGCAATTTTTCCCCCATTCTTCATTTGGCAACAATGAAATTAGGATCAGTTCTATACTTTTTTCATTTTAAAATACATTGATGTAGCATACCTACAGTCTCAGGGGAAAAAAAAAGTTTATAAGTTTCAAAATGCACGCCAATCGAGTATGTCCTTGACCTATCATCCTTTGTCCTCATACCCACACTTTCCCGCAGAACTTGCCTCGGTTCTGCTTCTTGTGTTTTACACTAGTTGTTGCGTTATTTGAGGGTTTGTGTCCAGAAAGCCCTTATTTACTGTAATAACTGCTCCAAGCTGAAAGAGTAAGGATGCTGGTAGTGCTTCTAAACCCAAAAGAATCTGTGATATCATTTTTATTTGTGATAAAATGAAAAATTATATATTCAAATATGATTGAAAAAAATACATTTTTTTTTACTGTCCAGTGTTTCACGTAACCGCGGTAGGTCTTAAAATGTATTAACCGCGAGAACGGGGCCACCTCTATATAATATATGTTGAAACAATTTCACTGTCTCGATTCCAATGTTTTCTAAATTATAATACATGAGACTTCACCCCCCAATTCAACGTCGGGGTACAATGGGCTCTCAAGACGCCCGGTTTGAGCTGTATTAGTCGAGTTAAGTGTTATCTGGGGAGAGGTCAAGCCCTTGAGTGTATTGAATTAAGTGAAAGATGACAACATGGACACAGGGCCGAATTGATATCTTGCAGGCCCCCTCCCCGGCTTCGCGCCATTGCTCTATCACTGAGCCATCCAGGTTTATCTCGAATCCGGCACCTTGCTTCCCTATTTGTCGGCATATCGAGTCCAAGTTTGGTAACTAGGGAAGGATGACCTTGAATACAAGGCAAACCAGGGGTTACTCGGTGGTAGTGCGTCGACGCAATAAGTATAAGATCCAGGATTTGATTCTAGTGACCAGTTTATCATCTTTCACTTAGTTCGATTAGATTCAAATAACAGGAATGGTCTTGTGATCGATCATAACATATTCATTATTTTAGGCACTTGAATTAAAAATATTAAATGTATGATTTAATTCAAATAGCTTAAGTATGATAATATTTTGACCAAAAAAAAACCATACACAGGGACAAAGGTTTGCAAATAAATGTTGTATTTATTGCATGATGATAGATAGAATTTCTAACAACAACTTAAATTTAAAGGCTATCGAGTTGAATGTGTAAAATAATGGAATTTAGTTTATCATTTAACAATAATTGCTTGTACCTCAGCTGTGGCAAGAAATCATTTAATGCTCAGCAAAATTGGAGCCAAAATACTGGAGAGTTTTGATATTTAAGTAGGTTATGTGTTAAAGTAGTTTCAATTTTTTTAAACTTTGATGAAAGTGCTTAGGGCTACCGCTGAGTGTTCTTCTTGTAATTTATTTTCTTTAACAATTATCTATTCTTTGAATGTACTATTCAAGCTATGTGTGGTATAATATTTTGTTTATTCAACCAAATTATTTGTAAAATATTAGTACCGTTTCTTTCAGAATGTGTTATCAAGGGAATAATTCAAATTTATATTAAACTAAATGTAATGTATTGTTTAGATTTTCTCTAACCGAGATCCAAAAGCACGTTTTATGTTTACATTTTTCAATTACCTTTAAAAAGTCTTTCTTTTTTTCAGGGATGAAAATGATAGTAATGAGGAAACTCGCGGCAGTCCACGAGAGCTGAATAAAGGCGGCTCTTCGTTTCAGATCAGATTACAGGCTAGGAGAACAGACTTTGAAAAATGTAGAGTGTGCGGGGAACGGTTCAGTCCCGAAAAATTTATCCTACACAAAGTAATCCACACGGGTATAAAACCTCACATCTGCATCCTATGTGAGGCCAAGTATAGCACGAAAACCAAACTCCGGATCCACATGAAGATCCATAACGGCATGAAAGAGTTCAGATGCGAAACCTGCGGTAAAGAGTGCCTGAGCAGGAAACTTCTGCGTAGGCACATGGGTAGCCACAGTGAGGACCGGCCTTTCGAATGCGAAATCTGCTTTCGAAAATTCAAACGCTCTTACGAAGTCACCAAGCACAAAAAGATTCACATAGGGGAGAAGAATCACGTGTGTAACATTTGCGGCTACGCGACGATGCACAAGGCGTGTTTGGAAACCCACCAGAAACGACATTTGGGGGAGTTTATCTTCAAGTGTTTGGTTTGCGGTAAGGGTTTCTTCTCGAGCTTCGAGTATAGAGAACATAAGAATGTTCACACGGGTGATAAACCCTACATGTGTGACATGTGTGGGAAGTCGTATACTTCCAAGAACAGTCTGATGGCTCACAAGAAGACTCACGAACCCGACGCCAAGCCGACGGAAAAGGTGCATCAGTGCGGCTACTGCGATAAAAGTTTCAAATATCGGAAATCTCTGCTCGTGCACGTCAAGTCGCATTCGGGAGAGAAGTTTCTCTGCGATTTTTGTGGCAAGGCGTTCTCGACTAAAGACAGCCTTAAACTTCACTGCCGCAACCATACGGGTGAGAAGACAAACGTGTGCACGGTATGTGGTAAGGCGTTCAGTGCGCTCTACACGCTCAAGGTTCACCAACTTATCCACACGGGTGAGAAGCCTCACGTTTGTGAAATGTGTGGGAAGGCGTTCACCCAGAGGTCCACTCTTGTGGTTCACAAGCGCTCGCACACTGGAATGCGTCCATACGGTTGTCACATCTGCACTAAAGGTTTTACATCTCGGACGCTTTTGAACAATCATTTGAAGATTCACGACGAAGACGTGTATTACAAACACTTAGGGGTAATCTGATTTAACGTTGGTTCAGTTCACTACAGTCCAGGGATAGGACATATCGTATATACCCTTCACTTAAACTGTAAGGTAGTAGTCTTACCTTGCATTTTACACTATGGTGCAGGCCATGGTGTAATCAGTCAAGGTAAGACCGCTACCTTTCAGGGTAAATGGAGTGTGCATATTTAGAACAAAAATATAAATAAAAGTAGTAAATACACTCAAAATGGGAATAAATATTATTTATATAATTCTTATATAGATCTATAATACATTGTAAGTAAAAGTTTAAAACTGGAAAACCGACTTTAAAAAAAATGTGTTTAGTGTAAATAATTTTTGAGCAACATTTTAACATGATTTAACGTTAAGTTCCGCAAAGCTTCAATTAAACAGACATTGTTATTTCTACTTATAATACGTGAGATCCCTTTATTCTTAAAGTTTATCGATAAAAGGTATTCAAATCCCGGGTGATTTATAAAGCAGTCAAACTTGGATTCAAGTGTAAAATATTTTTTAACGTATCTTTGACAATAGAAATACATTTTACCAATCTGTACTACTTTTAATGTTATTTTTCAAAATCCGATTGAGATCTTGAACAACTGTTATCTTTTTTAGAAAAAAAAATCTCACTTTACTTATTATTATTATTATTATTATTATTATTATTATTATTATTATTATTATTATTACTACTACCCGTTCGGGTTATACGCACTTACGCTAATGTGTAACGGTAGGGTGATTGTGAGATGAAATGGAGGACCTACAGTTTAACGTGGAATCCGAACCACGGGGGAGGCCTGGCATTCCACACATTCACAATCTCACTTTACTTGATTACATATCTTAATATTTGTTTAACCTCTCAAATAATTATTTTTAAGATTTTAAAAAGTATCACATAAAATTAACTTCTATCCCCTAGCATCGAGCTAATAATAAAAATATATATCAAATAGTATTTTTTCTAATATAAAATAAAAAATGGTGGTTTTAAATAACATTTTAAATCGGGTACCTTACAAATACCTTCAATAACCAATCTCAAGTTCAGAACGGGCGTACACACTTATTTCTCTCCCTACTGTGAACAGTAGGTGACCTGGCGGTCTAGGGGTAAGGTGTCAGACTTCTGTGCTGGAGGTTCTGGGTTCAATCCCCGGTCCCGGCACAGAATTATCTGATTACCAAACCCTTCCTTCACCTCTGACAAGACATCTTGTGAATGTGGGGAATGCCAGGCCTCCACCGTGGTTCGGATTCCTCGTTAAACTGTAAGTCCTCCATTTCATCTCACAATCACCCTACCTTTGCACATTAGCGTAAGTGCGTATAAACCGAACAGGTAGTAAGACGCGGTGCTAATAATAATAATAATAATAATAATAATAATAATAATAATAATAATAATACTGTGAACAGTGAACTCTGAACTGATTTGTTTGTTTCCTGAACAAACATTCTTACTAAAAATTTTGTATCAATGCTCAAGACGTATTTACTACACATTTTTATTTAAAATCCTATCATAGTTTAGAAGTTCATTGAAAAGGTTTATTACTATAATATTTTATGCAGGCAACAAACAGTATTAACATTTATACATTGAGTTTCATATACATTTACAGCATCTTTTATAAAATACAAACACATTTTGTGTGGTCAACATTGATAACATTTTAATATATTATCATCTTTTTGAATTAAAAAAAAGACACCTGGTCATGGGAATCGAGCTTGGGACCTTTGACTCAGTACGCCAATGCTCTGACCACGGAACTATCCAGGAATCGCCCGGTCGCTCCTCACTCATATTTTAAGGCAGAGGGGAATGCCAGGCCTCCACCGTGGTTCGGATCACACGTTAAACTGTAGGTCCTCCATTTCATCTCACAATCACCCTACCATTACACATTAGCGTAAGTGCGTATAACCCGAACGGGTAGTAAGACGCAGTGCTAATAATAATAATAATAATAATAATAATAATAATAATTTAAGACAGAGTCTGTGATGGACGATAGCTCGATAGTAGGAACATTTACCCGCTTCGGTGTCCACATGGTCCAACGCGCTACTCTCGTGTTGTACTAGACTGCCGAAGATGGGGAGATCAGGGTTCGATCACGGTCGGGTACACCGGAGGTGGTTTTTTCTAAATGATTTTCCTTTCTCTCTCCACATAAATCTGGGTGCATTTCTTCTAAATTAACCCTTCTTAATCCCTAACCCATTAGTGTAATTAGTAAATAGGTATATAACCTGAATGGGTAGTAATACATTGTGCTTAAAAAAAAGTAAGAGCATTGCTGTACTAAGTCAAGTGTCCCGAGTTTGATTCCCGGGTCCAGGTGTCATTCTTCAATTTAAGGAATATGATATCTAAATGTGGTTATAATTGTACTTAACAACTATAACAGCTTGGTTCTTTAATACATATTATTATTATTGTTTGTATATAGCCATTGATAATATCTATCAAATGTGACAGCTGAAGATCTCATGACTCGATGTATGAACACCTGAAAGTAGATCAAGTTTGTATTGTTTGTATTTTCTAAAAGTTTATTCCTATGAAACTTGGATTTTTGTCTTTGAATTTGAAAAAAATAAATAAAAATAAAGTAATGTTGATTCTTTTTTATAGTTTATTATGTCATCTTATCTTTTAATTTCTTTATTCTATGCATAGTAATACTAAGATAATTTTCTCCTGTAAAACTAACATTTAAATCTGAATTTATATTTATTTATTTTTTATTTATTTCACAATAAACTTTTTATTTTAATATGTAGCTCAATTATTTTTTTTCTTTGTTTTGTGATTTTATGTCTTTCTTTTTATTAAAAAGGACTATTTCTGAGAAATTAAAATAGTGTGTAACTGTGAAAGTTATAAAAATATGGAAGTGTGAACAAATTAAGAGAGAAATATACCTGTTTTCTATCGAGACCTAACCTAACTCTTCTTTCAGGTTGGCTTCCTTGCCTAGCACTTAAACTACATTATTTTACAGTATTTCCGCACTTTCTTCGCATTGGCTAGCTCTGAGCCATTAGGAAATGATTTGTCTTATGGGTCAAAATAAAAGGTAAAATTTATTCAGTTATGTTAAACAAACTTGACTGTACTCATGATAAAAAAAAAATATGTTTTTATATTATTTTATACATTTTTAATGAACTAATATTAAGACTTACAGTTTGATAAATTTTAGCAATAGAATTATTTTGTCTACATCATCTACTAGTCACGTAAAATAAAAACATATCTCTTGTTATTTTGTACTATTTTAAATAAACTTGACAAACATTTTATTCTTCCTCTTTTGTCATCTTTGTAGCCATACATGGCTGGACCTCTCGGCTGATATTTCCCTACTTGGGTTTCCCCATCCTCTCTCCAGGCAATTTTATTGCAATTTCTCAGACGCTCCTACCTCCTCCTCACCTTCAAACCCAACTTTCAAAAACATTATATATATATATATATATTCGCGCATGTGTGTGTGTGTGCGCACACACACACACATGCATGCACTTTCGTATCATTCCTTATAATTTCACTTACCCAATCCTGTTCACTTAAATTAAGATTCAGCTTTTGATAGATATTTTATTCACCTGTTCCGATAATCTACTTCCCATAAGTGTTATATCCAACTCTGTGGGGGGGAGCGGTTCAAGGAGTTATCGTGCCATTATAACCCAACACCGTGGGGGCAAGGGGGGGGGGACCAAGCCAAAGGTGTCTTGTCTGGTTCACCGGTGACTTTCAAGTCAGGGTTCGTATCTCATCCGAGTGTACTGAACTGTATTATTCTAAATGTACTTAATTCAAATATTAGCACACTTTCTTTCAAAATCACACAGTTTTTTGTGATCGGCCCGAATGGACAGTAGGAGCCGGAGCACAGGTTAGTTAAAACATATATTTTGATGAGCGCCGCGTCTTACTACTTGTTCGGGTTATTAGTATTGACTCAGTATTGGGTTAGCGATGAACAAGGTTGGATTTAAAGTAAATTTATTTCCATTTGCTTGGAAGGAGATAAAAGAAACCCTCATTATTCCCAACCGGGATTCAGACCCCGATCTCCCTATCATCGTCAATCCATTCTGTTGTGAGAGGGACGCCTTAGATCATTCAACCACGCAGGTGGTAATGCTGTTTTTCCTTTGTATGCAGAACAAGAATATGATTTTAAGAAGATAAAAGTTCAATATATGAGGATCATTAAATAACGGGCGTTCTCTACGAAGCCTACAAAGGAACAAGGGACTCAGTTAAGGAAATGAATTCAATAATATAACCTAAACAATTTTTAATTTCAACTATTCAATATTGTCAATTTTTCAAATTTAACTTATTCTATTCACTGCTTCAATTGTATAATTTACAAATATCATCCTAGTCATGAACAATCTTTAGATATAGTCTGGTTAATCTATAATCTTAATGTAATATATGTTCAATTGTCTAATGACTCACATTTTAATGTGTTTTTTAAAGTTTTTTAATGTTTGCTATTTTATATGTTGTTCAATGACATTTTTAAAACTTATTTCTATTTAATGTCTCTTTCTATATAATATTTTACATTTAACATTGGTTGTTTAATATAACTGTTAAATTGACAATTCCCATTTCAATTAGCCTCTTTGATTACACATTAAAGTTCTTTATCACTTTATAAAATATTTCTTTTTATATTTATCCTAAATAATAATTCACATTGAATTCTACAAGCATTGTGTATTTGCTTCCTTATTAACATTTCATCATGTATTTTAAGAAACTCATAACACGTTGTAAATATTCTGTTGACTGATCCTGCTTTTCTCGTAAGCAAACCACTTCAATCACGCTGTTAACACAAGTACGCGCTTGGCATCAACATAAATGTTTCGTGTGAAGGTTGTGCAAGGCGCTATTCATTTACAGGACTTTAGGTCTTCCTCCTCATTATAAATGTTTTTTCGTTGTTTTTGCTCATCAGTTAAGTTTACATTATAATTTTAATCAAATGGATTTTAAGATCAAACTGTTATTTTATTTACATACCCATGAGGAGGAGCACATTGGTAAGATGTGTTCATTTGGATGTATACATTTTTATGCTACCTTTTTTTTAATCTTAAAATTACTCACTCACTGTTTTAAAACTCTATATGAATTATGGAGTTTTCGAGTCTATATAATTTTGTGATATTACAAAATAAATATTCTGTTGGTTTTTTTTTCAGGCCCGACAATAAGAAGAAAGTAAACAAGATTAGTTGTAAACCCAAACTTATCAAAACGGGCGTGAGCGGCTCTTCAATAAGGTTGAGAGGGAGGCGCGAGAATAGGCGCACACCAAAGACTAAGAAGACAATCACCGGCGTCTCCAAGAAATTCATTCGCCGTGCACAGACAGGTCCATTCCGGCGTCAAGCCTCACCTGTGCCTTTTCTGCCTGTCCAAGTACAGCACCGTAACGCAACTGAGGATACACATGAGGAGCCACAAGGGCAAGCAAGAGTACAAGTGCGAGACTTGCGGTAAACAATGTCTGAGCGGGAAGCACCTGCTGGAACACATGAGCTGCCATAGTCAAGACCGACCGTACCAGTGCGACGTATGCCTCAGGAGGTTCAAGAGGCCTTTTGAGGTCAAAAAACATAAAAAGATCCACGAAGGCGAGAAGAACCACATGTGCAACTTATGCGGTTTCGCCACCGTTCACAAGGCCTGCCTAGAGACTCACCAGAAAAGACATCTGAGGGACTACACCTATAAGTGTTCGGTCTGCGGGAAGGGTTTTTTCTCTGGCTTTGAGTTTAGAGAGCATAAGAATATACACACGGGGGAAAAACCTTACATGTGTGACATGTGCGGGAAGGCGTACACATCCAAGAACAGCTTGATGTCGCACAAGAAATCTCATGAGACCGACACCACGGCGATAGAGAAAACGCACGCTTGCCAATACTGCGATAAAAAGTTCAAACACCGCAACTCTATGATCATACACTCTCGGACGCATTCCGGGGAAAAGTTCCTGTGCGATTTCTGCGGTAAGGCGTTCTCGTCTAAAGACGGCCTCAAAGTCCATCACCGCAACCACACAGGGGAGAAGACGCACATTTGCTCTATGTGCGGTAAGGCGTTCAGCACCCTAAGCGTGCTCAAAGTCCACCAGCTCATCCACACGGGAGAAAAGCCGCATGTGTGCGAGTTTTGTGGCAAGGCGTTCACTCAGAAGTCGACGCTTGTTGTCCACAAGCGCTCGCACACCGGCATACGTTCATTAAACTAAGATCTGACATTTGCGGGCTTAGAAACGCATAAGTGAGGAAAACAATTTATTATTTTATATGTTGTATATGTGTTCATGGATAGTCTACATGTCTTTCAAGTCCTGAGTTGGTAGCTTGTTGCATTCAGCTTGGACTGGCACACAGGCCAGGATATGGGGTTCGTTATTTATTCATATATTTGGATGTGTAAAATGTGATCCCTGGTACTGCAAACATAGAAGAACTTGTAAGGGGTAGGTTTGTGTCACAAGACCTGATTTTTCCAAGAAGGAGGCACACTTTGGGGCAGTTTTTTGTTTTGTTTTTTTATCGTATGATATTACTGACCAGGGAAGACATACACTCCAGTTCCTTTGCCTGTATGTAGACTATTCACCGCCCGGGGTACACCTATGGAGGGTGTCTACACATTGTACCTGTGATGATATGAAGGTGTGCGCCAGGGGGAGCCTAACCAAACCCTGGTGATTCCTCTTAAGAGAGAAATACCCAAAGCACCATCCGGGAATCTAACCCGGGACCCCTAGACTAGTAGCCATGTGCACTGACCACTACACCATAGAGCCAGATGGGGCAGTTGTGATCAAACCTGGGGGAAAACTATTCCTTGTGGTAAATTATGATTTATCTTAGGTTTAATATTAGTCCATCGAACCCTTATCTGTGGGTACAGGGTGCATGTGGAGGAACCCGGGTTACCGTCTCATTGGGGGAGTGCTTAGGGCTCTGGTAAAACCTTTGTGAAGGGCAAGAGTTTCCTGGATAGAGGGAAAAGAGGATAATTTGTGCTTTTTTGGTAGTGAGGATAGAGTGAAAAGAGGATAATTTGTGCTTTTTTGGTAGTAAGGATAGAGTGAAAAGAGGATAATTTGTGCTTTGTTGGTAGTGAGGATAGAGTGAAAAGAGGATAATTTGTGCTTTGTTGGTAGTGAGGATAGAGTGAAAAGAGGATAATTTGTGCTTTGTTGGTAGTGAGGATAGAGTGAAAAGTTGAGGTGGAGACGATCATTGACCGAATGATAAAAAGAAAAAGTATAAAACCCCCAATTGGGTCAAATGACCTGCCTTAGCGGTTCTACCAAAGTTGAACTAACAGGAGATTTCATTTCTGCACTAAATTTGTGTATCTACCAGAGCGTTGGAATGAATGGGAATACAATGATAATGATCCATGTTTGAATATCATATAGGTTATAAACTTGTGTATTTATATTGCGTTTCCAGTATCTCTTATGTTCTACATTAGAAAGTATCGGTATTAATATATACCATTGAGTTTTAATAAAGTTTAGCTGAATCTTTTGGAAACTGTTCCATTGAGACATGTTATTTTACAGAAGTGTAAATTATTGTTACGTATTATTAAACTTGTCCGAAAATGTTCCTTTCCTTGATTGGCGGATTGTTTCAAGCTGATTTTTTTTTATTGGATCAAATACATTTGTTTGTATTCAGGCCCGTCATGCCAAAATAAAATCTACCTCTAAAATTACTCAAATATCCATTTTCATTTAAATTAAAATTACAAAATAAATATATCTTTGTTTAACGCCTTTTATTGTAAACATAGAATGTATCAACAAAATTGTTGACATTTAAAAGTTTCTTCGTTATAAATATGTAAAGATGGATGTTTTGGCAGTGAGATTTTATTTTATTAAAAAAACAACTATAGCATTCCAGGTTTGTAAAAAACTAGTAAAATATATTATTACGAGCAACTAGAAAAAAAATTTACAATGTTTGAATAAAAATCTTTTTTTTTCACCAAAGTGTTAGATTTTAGATTCTGCTCATCTCCAAAAACAATAGATTGAACAAATGAAATAATAATAAAACGTCAATCTGTAATTACTTTGTATTTGGTCATTTGTTTAACCAAAACCACTCTTAACAACAATTCGTCTGCTAACACAACCCATCGATTTTTAACAAATCATTTTAAAAAACCTAATTATTCTAGAAAAAAAACAAAATTATTCCAATGATCATAAATTAAACTGTTAATTACCATGAATAATCGGTGACCAGGAAGTTAACTTTTGTTCATTCATTCATTCGGATGTCTAGTGTGTCTGATTCTGTCTCGAAAGAGCAGGGTTCAAATCTTACTGGCATTATGGATTGTTTTTTATCTATATTTAGGTCTTCAGGCAAATAATTGTGAAGTATCCTCCTAGTGTGTTACATTACACACACACGCGCGCACACACACACTCACAAACATACCGTTTAAGTCAGGTATGACCAATTTCCCGCTGACTGAGAACCTTATGAGTTATTGTGAAATTGGTGGGGGCCATACATGACTTTTATAGGACCTAATTCTCAAATATACTAATATAACGAAAGGATGATTATTTATTTCTAACAAATACATACACACGTAATATACGCAACGTGTTACTTATGATTCTGTAAAATTTATGGAAATTAGCGCTCATTTATTTCAGCTTTTTATTTGGTTTATTTCTGCGGTTTTGAGGATGTCGATCTGATCTTAAACAGAACAAACTCTGTGGGACTGCGGGGTGGGACACGCTTGATCTGCTGTTTTTACACCAATCAACCACTTATGTGTTCTTAGACTCAACAGTGTGATAAACTATGTTCTTTGTCTGAAAAGATGAATGCTTTTGACAGAACTATACACTGGCTCTGGGAAGCCGCAGCCATTCACCGTAGAGGGGAGATTTTAAAGGCCGCTGTCAGCTTTTACAAGCACTTTAGTTACACAAAATGTCCATATGATTATCATATCTGTTGAAATGACCAAGGTGAGGTCGATTAAGAATTATTGTTAGAAACAATAGAATCATAATTGTATTTTTTTTTCTTTTCTAATATGTGACATGCTTTGGTGGTAAAACCGTCTAAGGCATCACTCACGCAATATACCAGACTGCCGATGATGGGGAGGTTGGTGTTTGAATCCCAATCGAATGTACTGAGAGGAATTTTCTGAAACGGTCTTCCACTCACCCTCCATGTAAATGTCGGTATACTTCCTCATATCTAACACATCAACATAATTAGTACAAACGCGTCTAACGTGAAGGGGTAGTAAGACACCATGCTAAAACAAATATGTGTTCACAATTTCTTATTTTCCATTCACGCTATTTGCGTGTTAACACAAATGGAGTAGGGAGTATCAAGGTTGAATTATGAACAAATGCACCTTCATTTTCACCAAGAGATTTTGAGAAGCCCTTAAGGAAAAGAGGTCGTTGTACACCCGGCCATGAATCAAATCTCGAACCTTCCTGTCGCCAGAAAAACCAGACTATCAAAAAACTGGTGCGAGTTCTGATAACAGGACCATGCGGCATTTGTTTTCCTATTTTTGGAAAGTTTGAATGTCGTGGCTCAATATTCTAGTGAATGTGAGCTTTGACATGAACTTGTGTGTAACCAAATGCTGGGGATTTCCTCAACACGAGGGTTTCACTCGTTGATCTGCAAATACAATAATTAATGTCTCCCTTGCTTGCAATACAGTCCTAGTTGCGATAAAAACAACTTTGAAAGTTACTCTATCCAGACTCATCAAGTACCAAACATATTTTTTCAGTTTGGACTGAAATATGTTTAGTTTATTAGTACTTTGTTTGGTTGGTTGGTTACTGATGACCAGCACACGGGCGTTCTTCTATTTGCCTTCTTGCGTCTAAATAGCAGTGGGGAGTATTACTGCCCCTCAGAGCATTAATATGTACTACAGTAGCCCCATGGCTACTTTGGTGCTGACTGACAGCTCACAGCTGACTTCCGACAGTCAACATTTAGGTATATACATAAATTTTGACCGTCAGAAGTGACAGCTGCTAAACACATGCTTATGCAGATCATATGGTTCGGCGTAGGTATACATAATTTAGTCTGGTAACTTTTAAAAGCTGTCATTCAGCACCAAATAAGTCATGGGGCTACTGTAGACTATCTTAAGCTATTGTGGACTCAACTTCTTTACAAAGTACACAGGCGATGGTTATAGCTTAAGTCTGTAAATTGTTACATATTGTAATACGTATTATAACATAATTATAAGACCTAAATAATAAACTAAATACGATTGAAACATTTATTAATCTGAGAATAAAACAATATTTTTATTATTGTTTTGTGTTGCTAGTGTTTTTTTATATCTCTGTTTTAGTTTGGATTTAATGTGTTTGATATTATTGTAAAGTTTATCATCACCCTAACAGTCTTTCAGAAGAACAAACTGTTTTGTTTAAAAGTGTGTGTTCGCTCTTTGCCAAACTTAATTTTTGCAACATATTATAAATATTTTTATAACAACCTTTTCTTCTTTCAGGTTTAAGGAAGAACAAATTTATCTTGAGATTGGAAGATCATTTAGTAATGTGAATCACAAAAAGAAGATTATCCCCGAAAACCTAAAGAAATCTTCCAAAAAACTCAAGATGAAAACGAACCCTCAAGAGAACAAGCGCACATTTTTCGGTCAGGTCCCGTCCGAGGGCGGTATTTCGACCTGCCTTACCAGCGGCACGGGAATCCCGACTCACTTCTGCACGATGTGCGGCGTAGTGTTCAAATCTGACTCGAAACTTTGCTCCCACATCCAGACTCATTTGGAAGAGCGTTTGCCCGCGTGTGAGGCATATGGAAAAATATTCTCCTCCACAGACAATTTAAACTCTCGCATGGAAGACTGTTGTAAAGGTGAACAAGTATTTGTGTGCGAACTGTGCGAAAACACCTTCACGTCCGATAAGAATCTCAGTTCACACATGAAGATTCATCTTGCGGAGCGAGACCCTTGCACCTGCGACAGCTGCGGTAAAACCTTCGTTAACAGGAAGAAGTTGCTCGGGCATATGAAGTGTCACAAGAACCACAAATGTCCGACTTGCGGCAGAGACTTCAACTTGATCAAACGGCTCAGGATCCACATGAAGAGCCACAGCGAGGAGCGGCCGTACTCCTGCGACGTCTGCTACAAGAAGTTCAAGCGCTCGTACTACCTCATCGACCACCGCAAGATTCACACGGGGGAGAAACTACACGAGTGTGATGTGTGCGGTTACACGTGTATTCAGAAGGTGCACCTGGTGAACCACAAGAAGAGGCACTTCAATCAGTACAAGTTCGAATGCGACCTCTGCGGTAAGGGGTTTCACACCAACACCGAGCTTCAAGGTCACAAGAACGTCCACCTGGGGGAACGGCCGTACATGTGTGATATATGTGGTAAGGCGTACCCTTCCAAGACTAACATGATGGGGCATAAAAGGGCACAACACCCAGAAACTGCTCAGAACCCTAAAAAATACGAGTGCGACATCTGCCGTAAGACGTTCACTTACAAACGTTCCTTACTGCTCCACGCGCGTTGTCACACAGGCGAAAGCAACTTCCTCTGTGACGTGTGCGGGAAGGCGTTGTCGAGCTGCGAGACACTCAAGGCCCATCGCCGGATCCATACGGGAGAGAAGCCCAACGTGTGCAGTGTTTGCGGTAAGGCGTTTGGCAAGTCGAGTTACCTGAAGGTCCACCAGAGGACCCATACCGGGGAACGTCCCCACACCTGTGATCACTGCGGTAAATCTTTCACCCAGCGGTCCACGCTGGTGATACACCAGCGCTACCATACGGGTCAGAGGCCGTACCAGTGCGAGATTTGCTCCAAGGGGTTTGTCTCCAAGGCACTGTTAAAAACACACCAGATGAATCACGATGTCTCTAGTATGAATCTGGTCCTCGTAGGACACCAAGACATTCATACTCATGCAAACATTGACCTTGACAAGTTTTGAGTAAAATATCCCGAAAGATTAACATATAAAAGTATTTAATTTAAATGATAAGAGTTTTATACATAAATCTATATCTAAAGGGATAAATATAAATAAAGGCAAATAGTACAATCCATTTTCTAGTCCTAATTTTACAGAGTGCATTTTTTATTGGCATTGTGCATTAAATGTACAAGCCCATCATGATATTTATTTTCTTATCAAACATACTCCACTAATAAAATAATTACTATCACTGTTTTTCTTGTTTATTTATTATTATTTGGCTAACTTGTTTTAAGTAAGAAATTGCTAGTTACTTAATAACAGCAAACACTGTAAGTCGTATGTATATTAAATTAATTCAAAAATACATACCAGTTTAGACAACTATATTTATAAATAATCTGTTATTTATTGAAACATTCTTTTGAAAACATAAATTTTAAGTATGAATAAAAATCCATGGCCAACTTAATTTTGTACTCTAACCTTCTTCGTATCCATTCCCTTACCCTGAAGTAATAACCATTTTCTAGATTAACAAAACAAACAATGTTTTTTTGTGACTTGCACTTTAAAGAAAAATCCTACCGAGGTATCAACATGGTCATTTCTTTCAGCACAGGGAACAACAAAAGGGACAAAATCGTACATTTTAAATGGTATTTCTGCTCATAAACTTTGAAAGAAAACCTTCATTGGGAGGTGACGGGGAGGGGGGGCGGGGGCAGAGCACGTAATACTACTCTTCCTGGATATCTCCATTTAATTAATAATGATACGGTAAGAAAGTAGAATTTTGAGGAAACATAACTCTCATTTGTATCCCAAGAAAGGTGGCCTGGCGGTCTAGGGGTAAGTTGTCAGACTTCTGTGCTGGGGGTCTGGGGTTCAATCCTTGGTCCCGGCACAGATTTATCTGATTACCAAACCCTTCCTTCACCTCTGACAAGACATCTTGTGAATGTGGAGAATGCCGAGCTATCCACCGTGGTTCGGATTCCACGTTAAGCTGTAGGACCTCCATTTCATCTCACAATCACCCTACCATCACACATTAGCGTAAGTGCGTATAACCCGAACGGGTAGTAAAACGCGGTGATAATAATGTATCCCAAGAAAGAGAGGGG
>CABFOW010000174.1:371264-392744 GCA_902141385.1 Timema californicum
TAGCTTTTTCAAACACAGGTAAAGTACTGGGACCGTAAATGTGTGTGTGTATATATATATATATATATATATATCTTGAAAATCATCTTGAAAATCATCTTGATGTTTTTTTTATTCTCAAGTTTACCAAGACATTTCTATTATTAATTCTGAATGTTTAATGAATAGCTCATTAATTTCACGAGCTATTAAAAACAAATGGATCTACCAGATTAAAGTTATGATTATCAAATTTTGTGGTTTAAATATGATGATACTAGTTAAAGTTTCATAAATATATCAATTTTTTTTAACTTGTATGCATTAACTCAATGCTTTTTTTTAGAGACATCTTAAATTTATTTTTTATTGCTTTATTTGTTCTATAAACATCAATCAAGATTTTCTAAAAATTAACCAAATTACAAATTTGAATAAGCCTTAATCTAATTCTTATCACAAACCAAATATTGGCCTAGTACTTTTACAACTTATTTATTTATATTTTAAAGTAATTTTCTATTTTTTAAACATTTCAGTTGCTCCATATTCTTTCCTTGCATGAGAGCTAGGCCAGGAATACTGAATCACTAACTGCTTTCAGGTGTGGTATCTGTTCTCCTACAAGAAGTAGATGAAGGCATTACAGGACCTACAAAAGGGACATAAACCTCAACTATTTTTATGATATTTAAAAATATTTTCTTTAGCTTATTTAATTATCTTTGGTCTAAACCTAAATTAAAAGGGAAATTGTGAAATGGGTTTTGTTAAAGAAATGAAATGAAGTATTTCCTCTTGAATGGTTTCTAAATTAATAGATTATGTATGCATTTTTACTTTTTAACTAATTATCCAAATTAATTTATATACTTAACTCTAAAATTATTTTATATGAGCTAAATATATATTAGTTTTGAATTTGAGTTAAATATTTTTTTTTTTTGAATTTCATAAAAGTTGGCCCTCACCAAAGAGTATAAAAATAATTTAAGGTCAGTGTTCTAAATTCCTTGAAGGTTCCTGTATTTTAAACAAAAATTTAAATTTTATTTTGTCGAAAATTAAATATACAGATACAAAACTATTTTAGAAAAATAGAATAGTTATAGGAGTTCGAGAATTTCTCCCAAAATTTCAACATTCAAATGTTAAAAATATTGAAATAATTCTATTAGATTTTAATTGTTTATTTCTATTTCCATATTTATTTAAAGAGGTGTTAACTTAATTTCCTGATGTATAATAAAATAATATTAATGCTACTTAATGATATAAAAATAAAACTTAGCATTAAAGTATATGGTATTAGATGAAGTAATTAAAATACTTTCATTATGAACCATCTATTATACAAATGTTATGATTTGGAACCAACTTTAATTTCTATTTTCTTTTGCAGGTTTATAAAAAAAATTGTTTCATCTAAAATATTGGTGCCTACTGCAATAAGTACAATTCAAACATATGAACTGGAGGAAAATAAAACAATAGGAAGAAAAATAATTACAGTTAAATAGATACAAACTAAAGTAACTGAAATAAAAATTGTATAACAAATAAATGTGAATTTGTGACCAAAAAAAATTGGAATTTAAGAGAACCACGGGCTCACATATTATCTTATAAAACAAGAATCTCAGGGTTTGCAAAAAGGGTTTTGCAATTAATAAATATTTGAGACGGCACATCCAACGCCACGGTGCTGAGAGGAACATTCCTTGTGAAACATGTGGCAGCAAATTCAGAACAACGTTTGATCTTCGATGTCACAAAAGATTGCATACAGGGCAGGGAGTTTTCACCTGTGACAAGTGCAATAAGACATTTGTCCACAAAAGTACATTGCTGAACCACTATAAATATCACGACAAGGAGTATTCTCGTTTTTGTGATTTGTGTGACAAAGGGCTTCTACTGTAAAAGCCAACTTTTGATCCACAAAAACACCCACACAGGTGAACGACCCTTCACCTGCAACATTTGTGGCAAATGCTATATAATGAGAAGTAGCCTTTCAACGCACAAGAAAACATATTCATGGGATAAGAAAATAAAAAAATACGAATGTGAAGTTTGTGGGAAATTTTTTCGCTAACTTGTCGAAGCATTTAAAACGACATACAGGGGAACGTAACTTTTGTTTTTTTCTCTGTGGCACATTGTTACTGCATGGTCCTTTATCGAAGAGAAACCAAAAGTGTCAGCGTCTGTGGCAAGATGTACACTCGGATGACAACCCTTGCATTCACATGCGTACACAAACAGGAGAGAAACTTTACATTTATAAAACCCATGGGGAAGTGGTATTGTAAGCTTTTGATAACTTTTTTTGTTTCATTTTTTATTATTATTATTAGCACCGCGTCTTACTACCCGTTCGGGTTATACGCACTTACGCTAATGTGTAATGGTAGGGTGATTGTGAGATGAAATGAAGCACCTCCAGTTTAACGTGGAATCCGAACCACAGTGGAGGCCTGGCATTCCCCACATTCACAAGATGTCTTGTCAGAGGTGAAGGAAGGGTTTGGTAATCAGATAAATATTTTGCCGGTACCGAGGATTGAACCCCGGCTGCCAGCATAGAAGTCTGACACCTTACCCCTAGACCGCCAGGTCACCCATTTTATCGTTGATAAATCACTTAAGATAATTTCTAGAATACCAAATGCTAGTGACTTTCAAGATGGTGATGGTCAAGAGTGAGCTTCCTGTAAAAATCTGGTTATATATGCTACCACACTGGAGAAAGGCCGTACCACTGTGAAGTATGTCTCCTGTTCGCTTCTTAACATCCATCAACAGTCGCATTTTCACTCTCTACTCAAGGATATTATTGTAACTTGGTTCGCTGGCCGCATGGTCTATAGCGTTACTCTCGCAGTAGATTAGACTGCCGATTATGGTTATATTGCGGTTCAAATCCAAGTCGGGTTTACTGTCGAGTCGGGTGGTTTTTCCAAAATGGTTTTCCACTCTCCTTCCCCACAAATGCATGTACAGTTCATACAACTATAGCCCTCCTCATCCCTAAAACCATCAACATAATTGATGCCTAAGTTTATAGCCCAAATGTGTGGTAAAAGGCAATGCTAAAAAAAAATTAGAAAATATTTTAGTAGATAGTAAAAACATTGACAAGCACTATTAGAATAATAATTTCCACTCCTGGATTTAATCTTGGGAACCCATGTTTAGATTTCTATCAGGAATTGGGTACAATAGGTGTGTCTTTTTTATTGTTTTTAAATATTATTATTAGCACCGCGTCTTACTACCCGTTTGGGTTGTATGCACTTACGCTAATGTGTAATGGTAGGGTGATTGTGAGAATGAAATGGAGGACCTACAGTTTAATGTGGAATCCGAACCACAGTGAAGACCTGGCATTCCACACATTCACAAGTTGTGATTAATACACATTTTGTCAGAGGTAAAGGAAGGTTTTGGCAATCACATAAATCTGTGTTGGGACCGAGGATTGAACCCCGGACTCCCAGCACAGAAGTGTGACACCTTAACCCTAAACCACCAGGTTACCTTTATATATATATATTGGCTACACTTGCAAGAATAAAAACCTATTTTAAGAATTAAAATGGTGTTTTCTAAGTTAGAGAATGTAGATTTATTTGACTGTTTGAATAAATTCTCAATTAAATATATATATGATATTATTATAAAGTTGTAACAACATGAGTGTAAATGTGTTGGTATCTAATATATGTATGTATATAAATAAAAATAAAAACACAAAGTTGAAACAAAAGCTATAAAATGTTTTATTAGCCCTTCACTTGTATATTTATTAATGTTGATAAACTTTTGACAAACTTTACATATCTTTTGCATCTTTAGATGTAAAAAAAAAGTTTTTAAAATAACACAACACAATTAGGGGATTTGATCAAAGGTTTGCTGACATTCCTCACATTCATGAAAATTAAAACTTGTGCTAAAGTAGATACATTTGTTCCTTTATGAAGATTACTATGAGACACACAAGTAACTTAAAGTTTTGTTGTTTGTCAATAATTATCACTATAACAAAAGAATGTATATTAATTATGTTGGTTTAAAAAAAACTGTGGCATAGTTGTTGTTTTTTTGTCTTTTCTCTATAAAAAATTTATACTTTTAGTTTTATATTAAATAATTTTATCTTATTACTTGATAGTTTTTCTGTTTAAATTATATTATGTGAATATAATTTTAAGAAAACAAAACTACTTGAAAATATATAATAGCTATAGTAGTCCCATGGCTTCTTTGGTGCTGACTGACAGCTCACAGCTGACAGTTGACGATTTAAAAAAGTTACCAAACCAAATTATGTATCCCTACGCCAAACCAGATGATCTACAAAAATATGTGTTTAGCAGCTGTCACTTTTGACGGTCAAAATGTAGGTATATACCTAAATGTTGACTGTCGGAAGTCAGCTGTGAGCTGTCAGTCAGCACCAAAGAAGTCATGGGGCTACTGTATAAATTTTGTAATGAACCAGTGAAGTTCCCCAATTGCTAAATAGTTGTACTAAGTTCATAAATTAGATTATTTAAAACCATTACTACATATTTTCTATTGGTTAAGAGCAAAACTCAGTAATTATTGGGTATCCATTCATTAATGTTTTAATTGATTTTTATTTAGTCTATTTATTGTTTTCAATTTATAAGTTTTTAAAGAATTTTTTGTAAAATTTATTTTAAAACAAATGTTATTGTTTGCTCAAAGATATCATCATTGAAAATAGCCATTCTTACAAAGCATTATTAAAATTTTCTTCAAACAAACTCTCAATGTCAAACATCCATTCACCTTTAAGTTTGATCAAATAATGTATTTAAAAATATATATTTTTAAAAATTCATATTCATTTAATTACCCTGTTCAATTAATATAGGTACTTCAAATATTCAATCAAATGTCAAACTTGTTTTTTTAACTTACCTAAACTTTTCTACTGTATATTATAATGTTTAATTTGTTTATCTAATACCTAATCAGATTTGTATGTAACATTCATTATAACTGAACTGTGTTAACTTTATGTGAAATTTACTTGAAAAGTGAAGTTAATGTGCTGACGATGAAGTGTTTTGAGTGGCAACAGAAGATTGAAGGCTGTGCAAACAATGAAGTTGAGACTTTATTTTGTTGATCTGAAACAAGACGACATATCTCAAACCTTCTGGAATAATCGAGAGTGTGTTAGTGACTAAAACATTACTGTTTCAAATTTCAACAATTACCAATTTTAATGGAAAAAAAAATGACACCGAATGGATATTTTGAATTAAACATTGAAAGGAGGATAGTAGGGCAAGGTGTATACAGTTACCAGAAAACTGTTGGCCTAGAAGTTCACAATTAAAAATACAACAAAATACATATTTAATTATGTAATTTTCGGGGTACATCGGCCCCCTTCTTCAGCAGAAGAGAGTAAAACACAGGCTAGACCACGGCAGTTTGGCTAGAGTTATATCATGAGGAGAGGGGGGGGGGGAGAACTAATTTAAATATGAATCTCATAAATAATAACGTAACCTATCTCTGGTGACTTTTAAGGTTTCAAGGCACCAATCTTTAGGTACAACTGGCCTCCATTGACGGGAATATCAGGTTTCGGATCTCGGTAAGGCTTGCGGTAGGTTCCTCTAGATGCGAATTTCACTTTGATTTTCCCCATTCCATCTAAATGCTAGTAGTGCGAGTGCAGTTCCTCCAAGATACCCTCCTATCGACTACCTCTTAAATTAATTAATTATCAGGCTTTATGTTTAACATACAACCCAAAAATAGGACACAATACATATCAATAACCATCGGGGAAGGTGTTGTTACCCTATTTGAAGGAATTTTTTTTAAAAATCCATCCGATAATGGGAGTAATTCCTAATGTCTCTCACAATGTTAGTGTCCCATTTCCTTTGTGTGTGTGTGTGTGTGTGTGTGTGTGCGTGCGTGCGTGCGTGCGTGTGTGCGTGCGTGTGTGTGTGTGTGTGTGTGTGTGTGTGTGTGTCACTTTTTATGTCTATATGTTATTCTGTTTTATTTGTTATCCTTTCTGTGTTGGTTGTTTGTTTTATTTTTTATTCTTACTAACAGTCTATATATATCAATATTATTTTTCTACTTAGATTAAAGGGTATTTACCCTTTTATTAAAAGTTTTACTTGAATAATTTAAAAATCATATGTTACTTCTAAAATTATCTTTCAAAACTTTACGTTAGTTAGATTTTTACGTGTAGGTTAATACGTTATTGCGTAATATTTGCTTTGATGTCTCCTTTTGTTTTAATATATCTTGTGAAAGAATAATTAGCATGCCTTTACTGATTGTCATAAGATACCACTATTTTATATTTAATACTGGTGTCCTGGGAAAAAATCACTAAAGGCTTGCCAACATATAATATATAAATGAAGGCCGGCACTGTAAAATAGTATAATGTTGTTAATGGTATCATTGAGACATAATTTAAAAACTAATTTAATTTTTCTTTTCTTTTCAGGCTTGCCAAACGGTTCTTAATGTATCAAGTTTTTAATCTCGATTCAAACGATAAAACTCAACTCGGTATGTTAAAGAAAAAGCAGGTCCAAAAAGGAAAGGCAAATTCAGTTGAAAACGGGCAGACTTTGGCGAAAAGTAATAAAAAGATGAAAACATTCAAATGTAAGATCTGCGACAAAATATTTGGGAGTTCTTTGGAGAGACAAGTTCACACTTTGTCTCACAAGGACCAAAACGAATGGGTCTGTCCCACTTGCAAAAGGAAGTTCGCAATAAAGAAATACTTGCTGCGGCACTTGCCGAGTCACGTTCTCGGGAGGAACCTGGCCTGCGAGACGTGTGGTCGCAAATTTAGAAAACAGTTTGAGCTGCGATCGCATAAAAGGATTCATACTGGAGAAGGCGTGTACACTTGCGTCAAGTGTGGGAAAAAGTTTGTCCACAAAAGCATTTTGAACAACCACTTGAGGTATCATGCCAAGGAATATTCATGCAATTGCAACATTTGCGGTAAAGGCTTCCACCATAAAAGCCAACTTGACGAGCACATGAATAAACACACGGGAGAACGATCCTTCTCCTGCGATATTTGTGGTAAGAGCTACTTAATCAAAAGCAGTCTTTCTTACCACAAGAAAGTTCACACAGGAGAGAACAAAAACACAGTAAAATACGAGTGCGTTGTCTGCGGCAAGTTCTACGTGAACCTGACTATACATCTGAAACGCCACACGGGGGAACGTAACTTCCTGTGCGATCTGTGCGGGAAAAAGTTTCTAGATAAGAAGAGTGTGCAACTGCACCGAAGGATGCACACCGGAGAGAAACCGGAGGTGTGCCACATTTGCGGTAAAGCTTTTGCCCGTATGACGACTCTGCGCTGCCATATGCGCACCCATACGGGAGAGAAACTCTATGCATGCACCGAATGTGAGAAGAAGTTTACTCAGCGAAGCGCTCTCACTATTCATCGACGCTACCATACGGGAGAGAGACCGTACCCTTGTAACGTCTGCGAGAAGAAATTTGTCTCTAAATCACTTCTTAACATGCATCTTAAGTCTCATTTTTAATACTAACTGATTCATGGTAAGGCAGTCAAACATAACCAAACAAAGACGTATTCACTCTTTGTTCAGACTTGAATATCTGCAACTTCATTCCTGACTGCGTGCATCGAGGAATTTGTGGTTTCCCAACCCCTGCCAGGCCATGGCTACTTCCTCCTCTTTTCATAGATTATTGAGTTTAATTTGCTAGCATCAAGAGCTTTGAGACTAAAGTTTAACATGATTGAAAGTAAAATATGAAAAATGTGTGTGTGTGTTAATAAATAGATATGTATTGCTGCTAAGTTACATTATTTTAGTTTGTTGGTAAACAAATTTTGAGGTGTAGTTGTTAAATTTTTCTAGTATGCTATAATTATTTGTATTTGTAAGTTATATTATTATATTGTAGTACTTGTGGACACAAAGGTAAAACTAGTTTCATTAATTTCAGAGTTAATTTTGATCACAACAAATTAGTTGACGACTTGGTTTGTCTAGACTTAGTGTAGGGGGTATGTTTGTTTTATTTTAGCACATTGTGCGTGAACATTGAATGGAAAAATAATCTGTTTTCACACTTTGTAATTTTGTTTAGGTTCTAATAAACTACTTATGGGCAGCGGTGTTTAATCTTTTCAAGCTTGATTTTCCAGGAGATATACTTTTCCTGTTCTATTCTGTTCTATTTTGAAACACGGGGAGGTGGGGGTAAACAACAAATAATTCCTAACACCCCAAAATTATCTACAAGTTATGCAGGCTTTATTGGATGAATGATCAAGATAAATCACTATACTCAAGACAATTTGATCACATTACTTTAAAAACTAATCTAAAACAGTGTGTATTTATTCTTTAACCCACCTCGGTGGTCGCGTGGTCTAAGTTGTCACCCTCACATATCCTGGACTGCCAACATCAAGGAGTTAAGGGTTTAAATCCTGGTCAAGTGGTATTCACTAAAGGTTTTTTTCCACTCGATGCAAATTTGGGTACAATTCCTCTATGTTAAACCTTCCTGAACCCTAACACATTAGCCTAATTAGTACATGTATGTACAACCCAAATGGGCAGTGAAACGCGATGCTAAAAAAAATTGTCTCCTAAGAATCTGAAAGCCTTGGTATTTTTTCTTCCTTCACAGGAAATTCTGTCCAATCTTTACTACACTGACGTTATATGTTATATTGTTAAAATTTAGGATTTCAGGGATGATCAAACCCCGCTATGGCGAATTTGATTTAAATCCTGGGAGAGATCGTTTATTTAGTCTTTACGCTGAGGTACTTATGATTGGTCCAAGGCAACATGTACAGATCTACCAACCAAACAACAAGAATGAACCCGAAGAACAATATACAAAATATGACAGTCATATTTATTCAGCAATAAATCTACATTCATGTGTTCATACACCAAGTCATGTTATCTACAGCTGTCACTTTTTATAGATATTATCAATACATACAAAATAACATTAATAAAATAGTAAAATGTTATCAATGTGGTTTGCAAAAAATTAGGTTTGTAGTTTCTAAAAGTTTCTTCCTATCTAAATCATACTATAACACTATGAAACCATTAATTGCGACAATATATCAAATATAATAAGTCTTTAAGCTTTCTACAAGTTACTAATAAATTCAAGTAACTCGAAAAATAATACCTAGACATGGGAATCAAACCTGGGACCTTTGGCTTGGTACGCTAATGCGATAACCACTGACCTATCTAAGCGTCATCCCGTGCACAGGGTAATTCTTCACGTTCCAAGAGAGTCAAGATGGAAGAAAGCAACATCATCCTTCAAACTCAACCTTTTATATATACTTAATTGTATAGCTTTGCTTGCTTCCATATTACTAATGAATGTCTAATTGGTCAAATATTAGTTTTAAAATGTAAACATTACAATGTGATACCATGCTAGCTATTTTTGATAAACAAAAAGTTAAAACTTTTTCATTTATGTTGGTGTGATTATTTGTATGAATATTATTTATTTTAAAACAATATTGTGCTAAGCTAAGTTTTATTTTTTCATAAGAAAATTTAAATCATCCAACTGTGGTATTGTAGCCAAGTGTTAATTCTAAATTAATCTATACCCACAAGTTGTAATAGACTTGAGTAAATGTAATATTTGATTATATCTTAGTTAATGAAACCATATCAATTTTATTTAAGAAACGTTCATGGCATAAGGACTGAATGCGATGAGACGGGTTCTGGTAAATGAAGGCATCTTCATTTATATTCATTTGAATGAAAAATGGCAGGTTGGACACAGGAATCGAACCCAGGACCTTTGACTTTGAACTCCCTTGTTCTACCACTGAACCATACTAGTTAATCTCGTATCCAGGACCCTCCTTCACTAGTTGTTGGTGTCGGTAGAGCATTAGAGTTCAAAGCCAAAGGTCCGAGTTCGATTCCTGTGTTCAGGTTGTCAGTTTCACTTGTTGAATTTGATTCTGGTATCAGGACTGATCGTATGGATAACCGTCGCGTATCAGTTTGTGATACACGGGAATTAATAATCATTTATATTGTTTTTTATAAACTAATATCCATCCTTAAACTCATTAATTTAATAATGTTCTTACACATTCAAAGTTTAGTATGCAAAAAGCTATGTGATTCTGAAAGAGCTCAAAATTTTGACTAAATATATAGCCCATAGATTAGTGAAAATATTAAACCCACATAGCCTATATGTTCATATATATGTATTTGTATATGTATGCTTATGTGTTTCTCTAAGGCCTTAATACTTTGGCTAATATACTGAAAATTTGTTATTTTCATAAATATTAATACAGAAACTCAAAAATATAGTGCAGGGCTGTGCGAAGAGAAGCTTAAAACATGCAAAGGAAAGCCGAAGTCGAAGATAGTGATTTGATTGCTGTCACATATCTATACCTTATAATTTTAAAATATTCATTAAATGTATCTTGGTAAAGAGAAAGGTTTAGAGAAATAAACAAAGCCCATTTAATTATTTTGTGGTATTAAACATATTATTTTATAGTAATAAACAAAGCCCTCTAAATTGTTTGGTAGTAATAAACATAGCCCACTATATTATTTTATATTTATAAACAAAACCCACTTTATTAGTTTATAGTACTAAACAAAGCCCACTATATTATCTTATAATAATAAACAAAGCCCACTATATTATTTTATAGCAATAAACAAAGCCGACTTTATTATTTTGTAGTAATAAACAAAGCCCACTATATTATTTTATAGTACTAAACAAAGCCCACTATATTATCTTATAATAATAAACAAAGCCCACTATATTATTTTATAGCAATAAACAAAGCCGAATTTATTATTTTGTAGTAATAAACAAAACCCACTATATTATTTTGTAGTAATAAACAAAGCCCACTATATTATTTTATAGTAATAAACAAAGCCCACTATATTATTTTATAGTAATAAGCAAAGCCCACTATATTATGTTATAGTGATAAACAAAGCCCACTATATCCCACTGTATTATTTTATAGTAATAAACAAAGCCCACTAGATTATTTTATAGTAATAAACAAAGCCCACTGTATTATTTTATGCTGACATATCTAAATTTATATCTGGCTATGTTATAGATATTATTTAATCACAAGTTGGTGTTAAAATACTCTTTATTAGCTGTTATAAAAATGATTATATGTTGAAATATGTAATATTTAGTGAAACATTTTGAATATGTTCATAGCATATTCAAGTTTTCTTCTTACTTAGAAATGTTAATAAGATGCGAAGGTTATTGTGGTTGTTGTAGTCAAATCAAAGTAGATTTAACCTCTTCCTTTACATTTCAAAGTTTTGCACACCCCTACTTATATTTTTTTAAATTTAGCACCATGTCTTACTACCTGTTCAAGCTATACGCTACCCTTACTTAAATGTACACTCTGGTTACCCTGAAAAGTATGAGTTTTACTTTTGCAGGTAGCACTACTATGCTTAGCTTAAAAGATAAGGCCATAGTTTAATCACTTGAGGTAAGATTTGCTACCTTTCAGGGTAAATAAAGTGTGCCTTATCCAAAGCAACAAATAAATGTAAAAAGGGTTTAAAACCAATCACAAAATTATTTTAATTATCATCATCATCATCATGAACAGTTTCCAGCCACTGGCCAGGTCTGTTTGGAACATTACCCTCTTCAATGTATCCTTTCTCCCCACGATCTCTCCTCCACAATGACCTCCACAGTCCTCCACACTCCCTTTAGTCACCTGTCCTGCGTTCTTTCTCATGGTCTCTGCTGCCTCCCGCCACCACCTTTTCAATAACTAACATCTTCTTTAGTATCTTCTCCCACTACATTCTCCTCAAATGGTAAAACCATCTATATCCTGTTGTGTATTGTATTGTGTTATTAAACATTCAATTACATTTAAAACCCGCCTCGGTGGCGTAGTTGGCAAACGCGCTAGTCGTGTTGAGCTCAACCGCTGAGGACGGGGAGATCGAGGTCCGAATCTCGGTCGGGGGAACTGGTGGTGGTTTTTCCTAAATGGTTTTCCACTCCCCCTCCACGCAAATGCGGGTTCACTTCCTCTAATTCAACCTTCCCAATTCCTAACCCATTAGCGTAATTAGCACTTAAAAGCGTATAACCCGAACAGGTAGTAAGACGTGGTGCTAAATAATAATAATAATAATATAATAATAATAATAATTAATAAAATTACATTTAAAGTTCTAAATTTTTTTTAAACTAACTTTTTTCAACACCTTAGCTCGGTCGGTAATGTTTCTGTCTACAAAGCTAAGGGACCTGGGTTTGATTCCTGTCCTGGCCGGAATATTTATAGTTGATGAAGTGTTGATTTCCCCTTTCGCGGTGACGAATTAACGGCCAGGGGCTGGGTGTTGTGTCTGTTCTAGATTTAAGTTAGTTTATTACAAGTGATGTGCTGATATAATCAGTCAGTTCAGAAAGTGCACTGTAAATACCTAATATAGTTTTTTTTTTGTAGCTTGAACTTTGTGCTGTGTACTATTATTTTTAACTTATTTAGGTGAAATTGCCACCCAGTCTGTTCAACTTGTATATAGAGGGGCTGGTCAGAGAAGCCCCAAAGGAACGTGGTGATTTCAGGATAGGAGAACCTGTCATCAACACGATAAAACACATGAATGATCTAGCATTGCTGGCCAGAAATAAAGAAGAGATGCAGGAAATGATGGACCAGCTGGTGGAGACAGGGAGAAGATGTGGCATGGAGATCAACATAGGGAAGTTCAAAAACTGAAGAACCGCTGACAATCAAGATTGTAAACCAGGAGTTGGAAAACATATAGCAGTTCAAGGATTGCCACGGCCAAGGAAACTTTCAACACAAAGAGGTTACTGCTGACCAGCAAGTTACGTTTGGAACTGAGGAGGAAACTGATGAAACACTACATTTGGAGCATCGCGCTACATGGATCAGAAACTGCAACTCTTAGAAAGAGGGGAAATAAATACTTAGAGAGCTTTGAAATATGTTGCTGGAGAAGATTTAAGGAGATCAGGTGGACAGACAGGGTGACAAATGAACAAGTCCTAAGAAGAGTGGGTGAAAAGAGAACCATTTTAGGTTTGATTCTTCAGTATAAAGCAAACTGGATCGGGCACATCCTTAGGAGGAACTGTCTTCTGGACGACGTCATAGAAGGAGGGAAAGAGGATTTTAGTAAGGACGAGGATTCAAATATTGGATGACTTTGAAGTAAAGAAGAAAATTCTGGGAGCTTAAGGAGGTGGAAGAGGACAGGGTGCATTGGTGGTCTAAGTTCAGTTACTAAAGGAAGAGATCTGTCGTAGGACAGAACACCCAATATTAAGGTAAAATTTAATGAAATTGGTTTTTGTTATATTACCAGACCAAATATTATTTTAGGTACAAATATATAAGGTTTGTTCACTTTTTAAGTTTGAGAAAGAATAAACATTCTTTGTATTGCTTATAAAAATAAATCTAACCATTCCTAAATACATTTTTACTATTCACTAGATGTGTGCTAAAAATATTAGTATTGATTTTTAATACAAAACAAAATATAAAAACTAATTGAATTTTTCTTTTCGTTTCAGGTTTTCTATACAGTAGGTATGGATTGAAATATATCCACTTTTCAATATAAATTCAAAAGATAACATTCAACTCGGCTTATTAAAGGAGGAATAGATCAAAAGAGAAACCATAATTTCAATCGAAAATAAACAACGTTGTAAAAATAAGTAAAAGGATGAAAACATTAAAATGTAAGATCTGCGACCAAATATCCGAAAGTTTTTGGCGAGACACGATTACTCCTTGTCTCACAAGGACAAAGATGAATGGGTAGGTCCTACATGCGATAATGAAATCCTTCTGCCGAGTCATGCGCCCGAGAAAAACATAGGCTGTGAGACGTGGGGCTGCAAATTTAGAAGATTGTTTAAGTTACGGTTTCATAGAAGGATACACACTGGAAAAGGTATGTTAATGTGCGACAAATATGGAAAAAAATGTTGTCCCTGAGAGTGTTTTGAATAACCATTTGAGATATCATGCTAAGGAATATTCATGTACTCGCAACATTTGCGGTAAAGGTTTCCGCATCAAAAGTCAACTCAATGAACGCACAAATAAACACACCAAGAAATGATACTTGTTTTGGTATATTTTTTTTGAAAGAGCTACTTAATCAAGAGCAGTCTTTCTTACCACAAGATAGTTCACACGGGAGAGAACAATAACACATTAAAACACGAGTGCGTTGTCTGCGGCAAGTTCTACGTGAACCTGATGACACATCTTAAACACCACACGAGGGAACGTAACTTCCTGTGCTGTCAGAGATAAGATGAGTATGCCACTGCACCAGAGAGAAACTGCTGATGTGCCACCTTTGCGGGAAAGTTTCCGCCTAGAAGACGACTCTGCGCTGCCATATGCACACCCACACAGGAGAGAAAAAATATGTGTGTATTGAGTGTGACATGAAGTTTACTCAGAGATGTGTTCTCTCACCATACATCGACACCACCATACGAGTGAGAGACCGTACCCTTGTAATGTCTGTGAGAAGAACTTTGTCTCCAGAACCCTTCTTAACATGCATTTTATACCTAATTAATAATACCAAACTAATTCATGAAAAGGCACTCAAACATAACCAAACACGGCTGTCACAGACATATTCACTCTTTGTTCAGACCTAGATAACTAACTTCATTCCGAACCTTGTCTATCAAGGAATTTGTGATTTCCCACTTCTTCCTATTTCCATAGATTCACCATCATAATAATCAACTGTTTCCATCCTTTGTCCGGGTAATTTTAGTTAAATGCCTCCATCTTCCTCAATTCATCCACCATTCATCCTTATTTAATTATTCTCTGTTTTTCTCCTCTTACTTGCACACTTTCTATTATCTACTCCTCTCTATTTCTTGGTCTTCCTTGTGATCTTTTCCCTACATACTTTATCTCCATTATTCACTATGGTTTCCTCTCCTTTTCCATCCTCATTACATGTCCATACCATCTCAGCCTTGCTTCCTTTATGTTCTCATTTATTCATTGTACTCCCACTCTTTCATTCCTAGTCTTGTTTCTCCTCGTGACAGCTAACATGCTCCTCACAAACATAATTCCCATGGCCTCCACTTGCCTGGTCTCTCTCTTACATTCATTGGCCGTGTTTCTGCTGCATCTTTAACAATGGGTACAAAATTTACCCTGTACAACACTTTCTTACACTTCAAGGCCACTTGTCTTCCCCATATCAGGTCCTTTACACACCCATAGAACAACTTCCCCAGGTGTCCTCTTCTTATTAGATCCTCTCTAGTCTCAGCCTTCCCCTCACTCGTGCTTCCGGGATATTTTACGTTCTTTGTACTTATCAACTCAATCCATCTAACTTTATAGCTTTAGTAGGCCTTGCCCTCTTCCTTGTCATTGCCGTCACTTTCCATAGATTATCCAGTTTGATTTTATAACAATAAGAACTTTGAGACTAAAGTTTAATACATCAAACTGAAAATAAACAACGATTCAGAGATGATAAAAAATTGTTTGTGAATAAATAAACATGTATTGCTTTTGGAAAACAACCATTGAGGTGTGGCTATTAAATTGTCAAGTATGCTACAGTTATTTTTATTTGTAAGTTTTATTATTGATTATTGTAAATTAATATGTTTGGGATTCAACTAACTATGGTCGGTAAACAAATAAAATACCAATTTACACTAACGAGGTAGGATTTGTTTATTTTATTGTTTCTTAAAGGCGAGCAAAGAATGTATATTTATACTATTACTAGAGCCCCATAAAAATGGTGAGACGCGATAATGCAAAAAGTACCATACAAAGCTGGAATAAAGTACTTTTTCCTTTGATGGTTTTTAGATATAATTTACAGTGTTTTCGAAAAGCGAAATAAAATTAAAATTGTCTTTTTACATGAAATCCTCCTGTAAAACGAAATAACATCGTTTTTACAACAACAACAAAATCTGTAAATAAACACAAAATTAAGACGAAATTAAGCAGAAAATTTGACCATGCTGCAATTTGATTAGTATTTTGTTGTAGTGTAAGCTAACTTTAGCCTACAAAATTGTGAAATATGCAGACAAACTTGACAAAGAATTTTATAGCAAATATATAAGGTTTCAATGATAAATTTTAATTTGTATACACTGACTAAATATGTAAATAATACTTAAACACCTCAGATAACACATAATTTTGAATAAACACTAAATAACACCGAAAAGTGAGATTTAAAAAACAAAATTTAACCAAAAATAAAACTATTTTTACAGGGTTCTAACTATCGCTAACTCTTTAAGAAGACCATTATAAATACTCAAAGCAGTAGTTTTGAAGATGATCTATTTTAAAGAATAAATATAAGATGTATAGACGAAAGCAAAAGTAGAAAGTGGAGAAACTGTGGGTGACCTTGGGTGGGACCTTTGATAAGTTAATAAGTCGATCAGGTATCGAAAACTTTACCGACCTTTTCCTTAAACTATTTCATCACTGATGTGAGTAAAATGCTTTGAATGCTATTAACCCTGCACTAGATTATTCCAAGTTCCTCCAGACTATTCAGGAATTGGACATTCACTCACTAGCAATACCTTGAAAACATATTTGAAGGTCTAATTTTGTTAACCAACTCTAACTCTGTATTGTGTTGTGCATTGTTATTTGTAACTTAGCTTTGCTTGTAATATGACGGTACTTTTTGAGACTTTTTTTTTCTAAAACTTAATATATGTTCTAGTTATATAGCATGCAAAATAACTGTATCATGTTAAGTAAAAATAAAAAGGTTTGTACATTTGTTAGAACATGTATATAAAGTGTGATAAAAAATATTTCTTGCCTTTTTTATATAAAATACAAATCTAACCAACATTTCTATTAATTTGCAAGCCTAATGTTTATGAAAAATATTTATGTTGATTATTAAAAGAATATAATATATGAAACTAATTTATGTTTGTTTTTTTTATTTTCAGGCACAATAAACGTTATTTATTATATCGAGTTTTTAATCTAGACTCAAACGATAAAACTCAACTCGGTATGTTAGAGGAAAATCAAGTCCAAAGAGAAACTGTAATTTCGGTTGAAAACGGACAAACCTTGGTAAAAAGAAATAAAAAGATGAAAACATTCAAATGTAAGATCTGCGACCAAACATCTGAAAGTTCTAGAGAGAGACATGTTCACACATTGTCTCACAAGGAGACAAACGGTTGGGTCTGCCCCACTTGCAAAAGGAACTTCGCAACAAAGGCGTACTTGCTGCGGCACTTGCCGAGTCATGTGCTCGAGAGGAACCTGGGCTGCGAGACGTGCGGTCGCAAATTTAGAAAACATTTTGAGCTGCGATCTCATAAAAGGATTCACACTGGAGAAGGTGTGTACAAATGTATCCAATGTGGCAAATCATTTGTCCACAAGAGTATTCTGAATAGCCACTTGAGGTATCACGCCAAGGAATATTCGTGTTTTTGCAACATTTGCGGTAAGGGCTACCACCATAAAAGTCAACTCGACGAGCATTCGAATAAACATACGGGAGAACGATCCTTCCCATGTGATGTCTGCGGTAAGAGCTACTTACTCAAAAGAAGTTTGGCTTACCACAAGAAAGTTCACACGGGAGAGAACAAAAACACGGTAAAACAAGAGTGTGGAATCTGCGGCAAGTTATACGTGAACATTTCGAAACACTTGTACCGCCACACAGGGGAACGTAACTTTCTCTGCGACTTTTGCGGCAAGAAGTTCAACAATAAAGAATCGTTGCTGCTTCACGGAAGGACCCATACAGGAGAGAAACCGGAGGTCTGCGGTGTTTGTGGTAAGATGTTCGCCAGGATGACGACTCTGCGTGTTCACATGCGCACCCATACAGGAGAGAAACTTTACAGCTGTAACGATTGCGGCAAGAGGTTTACTCAGAGCAGCACGCTCACCATACATAAACGCTACCATACGGGGGAGAGACCGTACCACTGTGAGGTCTGTGAGAAAGAGTTTGTGTCCAAATCGCTTCTTACCATACATAAAAAGTCTCATTCTTAATCCTAACAATTTTTAAGGTGGTGTAATAGATGGTATAAGGTAAAAAAAAAAACTCAGCGTTGACATGGCTGATATAGTTTAGTATTCTTGAGTTGTCTCTGAGAGGTCGAAGAAAGATGCAGACTGTGTATATTCAAGTTCTTTTTTTTAACCTCTCACCGTTTTAATAAAATTATACCAACTTTACTATATTTTGTTCTCTCAGGCATTATAGACTGGTAAAGAAATTAAAGAAAAATGAACATAAATTATAATGGTTAAGTCAAGTTAAAAAATTGGGTGTAAGAGTTTTTTATGTCACTTTCTTAAATTTGCTGAATTTTTTTTTATAGGACATGGACTGAGTTTTTGGGTTTAAAGTCAGGTGAGCCTTATATTAAGTTGTATTGGTTATTTTTCAAAATGGTTAACCCAAATGTTGTGTATCAAAGTACTATCAATATTTTTTATAATTAATGTTTATCACAACTTGGGTAGAAGTAGTGAGATAACTTTGTTCTTTGATTATGTTACACAAATAAAAAATGTTCAGACATTTAAGTGCCAATTTCATAGTCAGACTTAGTACGCCTCAAGTGTGGCGCTATACTAAATACAAGTCAACACCTACCTAAACTCGAATGGAACTGGCCCATTCCATTCTTGTTTAGGTAAGTGTCATCCTATATTTCGTAAGGCACCACATTTGCAGTGTGCAAAGTCTGTTATCAGATTGATGTGTGTGTTTTTTAAGGTAATTTGTTAGTAGTTTTCAACATATGTTAAGTTGTGAAAATTCATCATTTGATAATGCTTTCAAGTTGTCATCACGATAACATATTTTTACAACTTCATTTGTTAAAACTTAACCATTCTAAAATTATCTGAGCTTTAAAATTGTATCTTTACTTGAGTTATCATTTTAATTGTACTGTTTTTTAATTGGGTTGTCTTTTGTTGGAAAATGGGATTGTGTTATCAAAGCTGTATAACTTACTTTTACTGTTCTACTTGAATAAATTTTAAAAATAAAAATAACTTTAAAGCTATTATAAAACCATAACAGTCTGTAACTCACAGAAAAATGCAACATGAAACTAATATCAAAGAATGTTGAATGAAACCTCATATATCTTCTCTTCTCCCTTATTCATCCTTAATTTCTTTTCCTATATTTTTCTCAACATCAAAAGGGCAATAATAACCTCTGTAGCATGTACAATATCTCTAGTTGTCCACTTGTGAAGTGTCCTGCAACGTGTACAACATACTCAGTCATCGGTAATTTGTAATGCATTTACAGGCTTTAACTATTGCACTAAAAAAATTAAGTTACCCCTATAAAGGGTTTCAGTAACTGATAAAAATTAAGCTTGGGAGGTAAAGGGGTAGGTGGATGAGGTAAGGTCAGTATTTTTGGAGTTTTCATAGCCAAAATAAATAAAATATTGATTCAAGACATACGTTTAGTTTAATTTTCTACACATAATAATATCAGTACACGAATATTTGTCATGGTAAAATGCTATGGAATTAATCGCTATGCGTTGGGCACCAATTAAAGCTTTACATGTCGGCGATAGGTGCCGATCGAAGTGATACCGTTTAATTAGCTGATAATTTCCCCGTGATCTAGCACTAATTAAAGCGGTACAAAATTACAGTTATATAATTGCCCCACGTTGGGCGCCAATTAAAATTCTATGGAATTAATTGGCCCACGTTGAGTGCCAATTGAAGTGCTATGAAATTAATTGGTCTGCGTTGGGCGCCAATTAATACATTATGCGTCGGCGATGGGTGACAATTGAAGTGATATTGTTTAATTAGTTGATAATTTCCCCATGATCGAGCACTAATTAAAGCAGTACGGTATTATTATGAGATAATTGGTATTTATAGCCCCGTGATCGAGCGCCAATTATTATGATACGGTTTTACAATCTGATATTTTAATTGAATAAATAAATACTTTGAAATGTTGCACAAGATTTATTGAAGTGTTTTTATCTTTGGCACTGAAGATATAATTTTATATGATACAATTTAGTTTAACTACATATTATTTCTCCGTAACATTATATGTTCTGTATTTTGAGTATGTGCTGTGTAGATTTGTGTGACTACTCTCTATATTATACGCACAAGCAGCTTATATATGACATACCCCTTGCCTCTTGGACCCTCGTGTCACCAGTGTCAAAACCAACTAATAGAAAGAGTCCTGGTAACAGATATTGTGAAGGCTAGTTTCTTATCGGGAGCTGGCGTGACTTGATTTTTTGGTATTACTACGGAGTTGATTTTTGAAAGAAAAAATAAGTCTTATTCTGTAATCTATTGACATCAATTCTGAAAAGCGTGTGATTCTCTATGGATGAAGTACTAAAAGTATATTTTACATACAATAATTTTAAAAAAAATACCTTCATCAATGACTTTTTCTAATATATGAGAGGGGTTCAAATCAGTATTATTACAATGAGCATACTGGACTTTGGACAGAAATAATTTCTCATCAAAGTCCACAATGCTAATAACAAATATTCGAGGACTGATATTACCACATGTAGAAAATTAAACTAAACGTATGTCTTGAATCAATATTTTATTTATCGTTTCCAGAGAAAAAAATCTGCCAAAATACTGTCTCCAACCCAAGTTCCCTTTCTCACCACCGTAAAAGTGCTGCATTTAACTAGCTAAAGAGATAAAACAATGAGGGAAATAGTATAAAAAAAGAGCGGTTTCAACTCTTATATTTCACGTTTAAATATTCTTAACCGACCAACTTAAATACTTCATTTCCAATCGTCTAACTCTAACTTTGGATTGTGTTATATAATTCTACTTGTGTATTTTGGTGTTAGTGTTTAGTGTAGTTTTATTTTCACTAAACATTTAGTCAAAAACTATTTTTTAATGTTAAAATTAAATCTAATTATTTTTGTACATTATATTATTTTGATTAGCATACAAAACAAAATATTTAATAGGTCTTTTGAATTTAGATATAATAGTGTATTAAATCATTACAATAATTTATGCTATGTATGTGATAAACCTAAATAGAATGGTTCATACCATTTATAAAACTATAAAATAAATATTAAATAAATGCTATTAACAAAAGATTTGTATATGAGAAAAGGTAAAACAGGTGAATTCATCAATATTTTGCAAATATTAGAAATAAAATAGTAAAAGAGATATTATAATTTCAATTCAACGCAGTAAGTGTAAAGACTTGGTAATTGCTATCTCCTCTCTTTGCTATAATGTCGTCTTGCTCCACTTTCCCACCCCCAAAGAGAAGAGGGGGGGGGGGG